>JASAMZ010014162.1:0-14810 GCA_030248115.1 Linhomoeus sp. GSCO2_2 | reverse complement strand
GTACTTCGTTCAGTTACGTCTATGCTCCGGATCTGCTGTCGGCCTTGGCGCCGCCTGCCCTGCGGTTGGCGCATGTCTGGCGAACTTCCAAGGGACACTCTTGCCGCGTGTGGCCCACAGACGCTGTAGATGTAGCGCTTGGTGGAAAAGGCGACCCGGCCAGCCAACGAACTCGCCGCCCTGCCGCTGGAAGACGTACCTGCCATTAACAAAGGCATTCTTTACATGCCTTCCAAAGCCAGAAACGGCAAAAACCACAACATTCTCGGACAGAAACTCAGAAAAGCCTAATCAACGCTTGAAGAACGTCGTCCCACTGCAGGCCTAGCGGCCTTCTGCATCTGCATGCGTCGGAGGGCCAAGTCAGACAACCCGGGCACTTCCACGCGCACAGCAGGCCGTAATGATCGCAACCGCGACGAGCGTTCCACTTCAACTGAGCGTTGAGTCACGCTGAGCCGTCCGCGTCTCCAGACTGCGCCACTTCTTCTCTTTCACTAGCTTCCTCGAACCCTCCTCCTGTGTGAGGTTCTGCTATTCTAGCCAAATTCCGAATTCTTTCGATTCCTTCGAGATCTATTCAGTCTCGGAAATCTCCGATTTTACGTGAGCAAACCCTTGAATGACGAGATTCTTCCGAACGAACCGCCCAAGAGAACACTCCATTCCCAAACGCTGACAGCGTACTGTAGACACGAATTTTGAACTACACTCCGGCAAAACTCAACTTACAGATGTGAATGTGATGCGACAGAACTTCAGCTACCAGGTTACGTCACAAACAAACACACGCCTTCACATTCACAAGTGAGCAAGACGACATCGTATATCGCGAGTGACTACTGTACTTAAGTTTCTAGGGAACCCTTTGACTGCGAATAAAGCGAACTGAACTTCAGCAGCCGGTTCTCGAACAAGCACTCACTCAGTGAGAATGACAACGACACTTTGAGGATCACAGCACATTTGTCACTTTCTAGTCTTGTCTTCCCCTAGTCAGTCTTGGAGGCGTCGGTGGAGGCCGCCTCTGCCAAAGCAGGCTCCTTTTCAATCTCCTCAGTCTTCTCCTTGTCCTGTTCATCATCTGAGTCCTTCTCCTTCTTCTTCTTCTGTTGTTGTTGTTCCACTTTCAAGGGGCATGTGGGATAGAGCCAGGCGTCCACCTTGGCCCTCCACCTCTCGGGCACCAGGGGGACCACGTAGGGGTGCAGAAAGCGCATGTAGAGCCACAGCAGGGCGGGAACGATGATGCAGGGCACGCAGACCATCTTTTGGGAGCGTAGTTCGCCTTGATTGACGACGCGTGAAAATGGAGCCGGGTTTAGTGGACCGAAGGTGTAAGTTTTTGCGTACGTGTGTATTCGATGAGGATTCTCTTAGACAGTGGTTACGGCCGGCCAAAGTACGAGATGACAAAGACGACGAACGCGTTCTAAGTTTGATTTGTGTAGGAAGTACTTTTGCAACAAAACTGTGATAGCTTCGTCGATTCGATTAGTCTTCAATGGAACACTGTTTTGCGCCATGACTGAATCGGGAATGTCGGACAGACGTTTCGGCAACCACCACAAGCGTTCTACGCGGAACAACCAACAATTAGTTGGCCGCCGTTTCTCATTACGGTGTACTTTTGAACGGCAAGCATACAGAACATCGATAAGTGCGATATCTACTTGGTGGCGCTTCGATGAACTACCATTCAAATTGCAGTCCGGACCAACTGTAAGGTACGCAGTTTGACGCATTACAGTAAATAAGTTGACGAAGGTATAAACAGTTGCTACTTTTCGGTCAAGCTCAACATCACATTTGCAAAATTCGGTATATTGTTTACAGTTTTGTCATTGCACGAAACCATGTCTGTGCCAAGAACCAAAAATTCCAACGCAACTAGTAAGTAAAGTGCAATCAAAAGTAAAAGCACTGAAAATCTTCACTCAACACCTCATTGGATCGATAAGGCAGACGATATTTGTCTGGCGTTGGGTCTGAATGAGTCAAGATATGGACAGAACAACAACATGGAATCAGGTCAACTTTAGGACCTCTGATTCGTATTTTCCATTAGGTTGATCTAAAATTCTCCGAGTTTCGCTCTACTCTACGACGAAATGCCTCTCCGCTGGACACTAAAGAACGTCGTCAACGTCGTCGTCGTCGGCGCAGTCGTCGTTTTCGTTCTCATCAGTCTGCGGCCCACTTAAAGCGAAAAAAAGAGCGTTGAACCAGTGAATAAACATCGGAAATCGGAGAATTCCGACGAAACTCCGGACGATAATTTGAATTTGTACTCCGAAGCCGGCTGCGTGATCAACGGCAAAAAACAAATTGACTGCCTCACGAAAAGGCTTCCGAATGGCGTTTTGCCAGAGGATAGTCTGGGTTCAACTTCGCAAAAAGAAGTTTATCTGCCGTTTTTCGGGTTTTTGCGCAAATACTTCAACGTTTTTGGCCTGTGGGCGCCCAGAAACGGAGTGGAAGAAGTCTTCGAATTCTGGCATTCGGCGGCGAAAATCGCCGATTTCAACGTGGAAAATTACGGCCCGAATTCGATTTTCGGCAGTTTCGGCAGCTATGGGGTTGAGAATAGGGACAGAGTGAGGTGCATCAGTCCCACGGAAGGTTGGAAATTTGGAATTTTGCGTTTTCGACGCCATTTTGCAGACTTTTGATGGTGCAAATGAGTTGTGTACTGTAGACAAGACAATTGACAATGTATTGTAAAGGCGACATGACAAATCAAAATGTGTTTTGTAACTTCAGACGTTCCAATGTCCACCCAATGGGATGAAATTCCATATTTCTACGCGGTGCAAATAGCGCAATACGGCCTCCAGCACTACAGCAGGGACGCCGTTCTAACGGGTAACCCTTTGTTTACAAATTTGTACTTACTTTGAGTAGACACATTTCGTTACTGATTATCCTCATTTTGTGTGTGCAGACAAATATCCACACCTTTTGTATACAATTCGTTGCATAATTTGCTCGGTTGCGGTCGATAGCTCGTTACAAATTGTACTTTGTTGTTTGGAAACAAGAATTCTACTTGCTCTAAATTCGGTACTGTACTCGTTTCGTGGACGAGTCGTTGCGAATTGTCCTCATCTTGTGTACAATTTGTCACGAATTGTACTCAGTTTGCCTGCAATTTGTTACAAAATTGTGCCAAATTATGTACAAAACCCTGTTTTCAGATCGCGAAAGGCTGATGGGCACAGAGATCGACAGTTCGGACAAATGGGAAACGTCGCGCGACTCGGAATTCGAGTCGAAAATTCTCAAATCTAAAATGGGAGAGGAAAATGCGGAGTGGATCGAGATTGAGACGAGTCGTGAGTTTAAAGAAATAAATGTTAAATTAATGAGTTGCTGATTTAAATTGAATAATGATGCGTGCGTAAATCTTCCAATAAGCGCCCTACTAGAGAATAGGTTGGAAATTCTTGAGGATTTACGGTATTTTGTGTCTCCAAACTGCGTAAAGTTGGCATAAAAGTCGCAAACGTTCACGTGCGCTGCTGTTTTCTGTCTAGCTCTGCACACATTATTATCATTTTAGTCGATTTTGAGCGATTTTGTCTATTTTTTGGATACAATTTGTCAATAATTTTTTTTCTTAATTTCCAGCCGATTTGGACCAGCCCGGCGTCTATTTGCATTTGGACCCATTTCCCCAATCACGAATTGCTATTTTCCATTAATTTTCTGGATTCCAAATCCCAGTTTTTCTATCAGATTGAAAAGATAGATACCAGCGATCAAATTACAATTCGCTATCTGCAGAGGGACAATGCGAATTGTATAGAAGTCCTGGATACTGTAACCGGTCGGATATTCGCATATGCCCTGGGGGCAGATGGCGAAAAAGCCAAGAAAACGGCCGGATTTTCTATTTCCAAAGGAATATTCTGGTGGATTTGATTCGCGCGTTTTTTACCACAATCTGCTTAAGAACAACAGGAGAATATTCGCCAGTAAAAAGTAGAAATTGCGGCCAGATTTGGTGAGAATGCTAACGATAAACGTTAGAGGAAGGGTGAAAATTACCCGAAAAGTGAACCAAATGTCGCACGCCTACAGGTGAGTGGGATTACGGTAGTTGACACTTGACATTTTTGTTAATAAATCCCGGGCGATTCTAATGTTGACGCCTACATATACTGAACCGTTGAGCTCGTGAAGCGGACCACTGTAAAGTGCGGCCACACAAATATCGCAAAATTAGCTTGGTAGCGTTAGAAATTTATAAATGCAGTCGATATCCGCATGACATTCAAATTGTGTAATTTCCTTCACGTTTTGCCGCTTCAACTTCAATTCAATTTCAAATCTCAAATTCTTTTCCAGACAACACTTCGACTCGGCCGCCCGGTGGTTCGTGGGTCACCAGGACCGGCAACCGGGGGTTACCCGGTTTCCGCGACCCGTAGCCTGGCCGAAGGCAGACTAGTGTTGAATAAAGGCTGGCACTCGGCAATGGCACAGGGTCACGCCCTAAGTGTGCTGTCTAGGGCCTATTTGTTGACTAAGAACGAGAGCTTTTTGGAGGCTGCCGGAGAGCGACGAGATTGTTTGATGTCAAGGCGGAGGACGGGGGTGAGAGGGAGAGGAGGGGGGAGGGAGGGAGGAGAGGGGGAGGGAGGAGAGAGAGGGAGGGGGATGGGTGAGGGAGGGAGAAGTGGGGGGGGAGAAGGGGGGGGGCGAGAACGGAGGGAGGGGAGGGGAGGGGGGAAAGAGGGAGACGAAAGGAATGGGAGGGAGAGAAGAGAGGGGGAGGAAGAAATGTTCAGAGAGGGTAGGGGAGGGAGGGAATACAGAGCGTAGAATAGGAGAGAGAGGGAACGATGAGAACCGGGGGGGGGAGGTGTAGATTGGGGATTGAGCGAAAGTAGGAATGCGGGGGGGGGGGGGGCGGTTTGGCCTGGGTGAGGCGAAACTGACAATTCCTCTTTGAACCCCCCCCCCCCCCCTCTCTGCAGGCGTGCTCAACCACTTTCTGGACAAGTTTCCCTGGTACGAGGAATACCCCACCACCCCTGGTTCCTTTGTCCTGAACGGATTCATCTATTCGTTGATTGGTCTATTCGATCTGATGAAAACGGAAACTTCTGCAGTGGAAAGAATTAGGGTGGAACGACTGTATAGAAGGGGAATGGAATCTCTCAAGGCACTGCTTCCGCTTTACGACACCGGCAGTGGAACGGTATGATGATTGTGTGGACTGAATTTTGTGGAAATTTGAGGAGGTTTTGGCGTGGAATTTTCATGTAAAATGGCGTGAAAGGGCTGTGGCGCGATTGTATAAGCTGCCAGTTTGATTTAAATGATTTTGCATGGCTAGCGGCCGAAATTTCGCGTTATTCCATTGCAAAACATTGCGCGCCTATTCGAGAAGTGTACTGTATCCTTTACTTTAATATGCACGAAAAATTGCGCACAATTACGTGCACCGTAGAATGTCCTTTTGTCCTTTTGTCCTTTAGAATGTCCTTTAGAATGTCCTTTAGAATGTCCTTTAGAATGTCCTTAGAATGTCCTAGAACTTTAATAAGTCCCCCCCACCTCCCCCCCCCAATATTGTAGCGTCTTTTTCCTTCCTCCCTCAGGAGGGTGTACTATTAAAGGGGGGGGGGGGTGCTTATAATAGACATTTACGGTAGTTATTGTCTACAATTTTCCCAGGTGTACGATTTGCGTCATGTAGCGCTGAAAACTCAGCCCAATCTGGCGAGGGACGACTATCACGCGCTGCACATTTATCAGATGCAGTGGCTGTACAACATGGAAAAGGCTGACATTTTCAAGGAATACGCTAAAAGATGGGAGGGCTACGCGTTTGGAGAAAGAGCGAGGCACAATTGACAGGAGATATTTTAACGAAAATGCGCATTTTTGTGTAGTTTTGATGCTGATTTGCGCATTTTGTGTAGCAATGTTTGACAGCGTGCTATTGTATGTATTGTGTCACTGGTGCTATCTCAGGAAAGCAAGCTAGTACAGTAGCTATAGCTGTCTAGGCGTCTCTAAGTTTAGCTTGTGTGTGTATACTGTACAATATGTGTTTGTGGCCGATTCACTTGCGATTCATCTCATCGCTTGATTACTTTGTGTGCGCCAGTAAAGCCTTGCGCTTGTATTCGTGTCACGAATCACAAATGAGTGTGTGCCGTTTTGCCAACGGGTCGCAAACCGTATTTTCGTTCATATTTTCGAATTTCGACACACCTTGTATTAGGGTTCATTCGGGATCTGATTCGCGGCCGAAATTTGCTCCGAAAATGCACTAGATTTCAGAAATTTGCCAGAAATTTAAGAATATTTAAATTTGCTAGATACTGTGGTACTGTATCCACAAGACATGCGGATACCGTAACCCGACATCACGCTTTGCAGCGAAAACTAGAATATGGGCAACAAACAAGGTACTCAGCGGGGTGCCAGTGGTACAGAACCACCCATATCCCGGGCGAAAGCAATAACTTCGAATGTGGCGTCCAAATTGGGCGCGGGAGACCACATAACGGCGACTCAGTTGAATCAACACGTCGAAAGGGCTACTAAAAGTGGCATTCTGCAGCTGAAGCAGTGCGGACTGAAATTGGTACCCCCTGTGGTGTTTCAGGTGAGGTTTTGGTACGATTTCGTGACTGAAAATTGTACAATTTGAGAAATGTGGAGTATTGGTGCAAAAAGTGCGAATTTGGACTGAAATGCCTAAATTTGCAGGCGTGCGTCCTAGAAATCTTGCTTGACAAGCGTTTGTTGATCGTATTGCTATGCTATCGCCATCTGTCTACCTCATGTCATTACCGTAGTGACTCTAATAAGCACTGCAATCTAATTACCCTAGCCCAACCCTCCAATAGTACCCCCCTCCTCTTAGAAGGAGCTTGAAAATAGTCAGAGTTATTGAATAGTTCCATTTTCTTTCTAAACATTATTTTCCCACCATACCTGTAACGCGCCCCCCTCGGGGAGGGCGGGGGGGGGGGGGTAATCCGGATTTTAGGGGGGGGAGGGGTTCCAAAACCGAGGAGGGGGGGGTGTCAAAATGACCTAAAAATTTGGCAAAATAAGTGTAAGGCGCTTAATTTTGATGAAAAACAGCCTAAATATAGCGCCGCGGGCGAAAATTTGGCCATATTTAAACGTCGCAGGCGAAAATTTTCACAATTTTTCGGAGGGGGGTCTTTCAGGCTGGGTGGGGGGGGGGGGGGGGGATCCGGCCAGGGGGGGGGGGGACGGGAGGGCCCCCCCAGCGTTACAGGTATGGTTCCCACTATTTTCAGACCTTGGGCTCCAATTTACGCAATCTGGACCTTTCGAACAACAAACTGACATTATTACCACCCGAAATCGGCCAGTTTCCACAACTGAAACAATTGAGACTGTCACAAAATCGTTTGGAATCTTTGCCTGAGGAATTGGGTCAAGTAAAGAAATTAGAAATGATCGATGCTTCGGGCAATCAATTGTCCGCAATCCCCGACAGTCTGATGGCCATTCTGAGCCTAAAAAGCGTCAATTTGTCCCAGAATTTGTTTACAAGCTTCCCCGCTTGTCTGTGCGACTGTCCCAATTTGGATATGGCGGACTTTTCCCAGAACAAGATAGACAGCCTGCCAGGAGAGAGACGCGTTGAGTGCAGAGGAGTGGGGTACTGTAGCTGTCAGTTTGTCCAGACAAGACAAGGACAAGTGGGTTTGTCCTTGCCCAATGGACAAATGTGACACGATCTAATGGACAGATGTCCAATAAGTTTAGAGAAATTTAGGAGTGGCTCGAGAGTTCCGAGGGACAAATGTTTGCCCCATCAAGACAAATTACATTGTCTTTGTGAGACAAATGACATTTGTCTACTGGACGTCTGTATGGCGGCAGCTACACGCCGTAGTCTGAACGACGTTTGAGTCAGACAATACGTTTGTTTACAGAACATTTCTCTGACATAACAGACAAATGAGGCTAAAAAGTGGAATATTTGCCACTTTTGTTGAGATATAAACCCATCTACCGTATACCTCAATCCCTCTCAACACGCAACGCGTCTCCCAGAAGACCGAATCGCGCGCCTCAAAGCTGCCGAATTGAACCTGAACCAGAACCGACTCAGCGCTATACCCAACGAGTTGGCAGAGTGCCAAAATCTCAAGGTTTTGCGCCTGGAAGAGAACTGTCTATCATTGGAGGCATTTTCCGAGGAATTTTTGCGCAAATCCAAAGTGTCACTGTTGGCGGTGGGCGGGAATTTGTTCCAAGAGAAGGAGTTCCATTTGGCCCCGGGATATGACGCCTACATGGAGAGATACACTGCCACCAAGAAGAAAATGTACTGATATGTAATTTTTGACGAAAATACAAATGCGTGTTTTCTTGTGTGCGTTGATGGAACACATACACTTTCGAGGCGTCATTCTCAAGCGTGACTGCACTGCTCGGCCATTTTGGCGGGGCCATTGTCGCCAGCGGCTCTGTGGGTCCCCCCCCCCCCTGGCGCGGGGTTCCGGCCCCCCCCCGGGGGGGTCCAAAGATTGGACAGAATGCGCTGTGTACAGGGTGCTTTTGTTAGGCGGTGTGAATTTAGTGAAATTCGATTAAATGACGCAGTAACTGGCGCCTTTTCCAACCACAGATACAGTGGAAAAGGTGCCACTGTGCGTTCGGTCTACCGAATGGTACGAAATTAGCACAGCCTATCATAAACACCCTGTAGAATGCTCTGTCCAATTTTGGACCAAATCAGTGCAGTCACCCTTGAGATTAGCGCCAAGAAAGGTGGTGTCACTTCGTGGAAACACACGGCTAAGTAGCGTTCTAAACAGTGTACAATTCTGGAAATGATGTTTGGTGTGGAGCTTTGGGAATTCTAGTGAGCGTACTTATTAGACAGGCGTACTGTAGCTACAGTACTTTGATAGATGTGCTGCGTCCGCTTCGTGGTGTATTGCTGAGATTTGGCTTGGTGCGGCGCGTTTCGTTGTCACAGTTCTGTTCGCGTTACTGTTGATATACATTCGCTAACATTTCGCGTGTTTATTCGTCCGGAAAACAGGCTCGAAGTCACTCTTGAAACAGCAAACAGTCGACGTCACACCAACGCATTGTCGTAAACAAATAGCACAAAAGCTCTGGAATGACAGGGTTATACTGTCTCCAACCAAAATACTACACAGACTCAACCGTGCATCGAATCTCTGAGCAGAGCACCGAATTACGCCGCTTAGACTGTATTGCTACCCAATTAATCACAGTCAAACAACGCCCGATACAGTATCCTGGTCTGTACAGCAGTTGCAACTTCACAACAAGCTACAGTATACCACCAATCAAAGAGCTAATCGTTTCTATACAGCGCTACCATAGACCTGATCCAACCCACTGACGACAGCACCTTTGCATAGACCCCTGGGACCCGTTTGGGACCACCCACGGTCTATAGTGTGGTTAAGTTCTACAGTAGTACTCGAATAAGATATAAAAGCAACCGTCATAGTGTTAGTATTCGAATAATGAATTCGCAGTAAGCTTGTTAGAGGGTGGAGGTTGGTTGATTGATTGATTCGAGCCGTCTTCCAATCATCCAATGTGAACAAAATCAATGCACATTGGCCTCATTACAATGAAAATAACGAATAGGAGGTACGGTACCTATTCTTTTCTGGATGTACTGAAAACATATTGGATGCACACTACAGTGTTGTACCGTACCACTACGGTACAGTAGACCACCCAAGCTCATACCTTCACCTATTCACCACCAATGCTTAGCCTACTGTAGGGGGGAGGGGCTACCCTCGCACTATCCCAACACTACAGTAATCCCTCCATAGTGTGGTCCCAAGCGGGGTCACCGGGTCTGCGGGGTCTGGCGCATCCCTGTCCCCAGCTGACGACCCCGTGCAGTTGCCAGCGCCCGTCTGGGCCCGGGCACACCAGGGGCCCTCCGGAATCGCCCTGGATTTGAGTATTGTACAGTATACTGTGTGGACGCGCGTCGGTACAGTGCGTGATCGGGGGTGGGTGGGGGGATAGAGCAGCCCCACACCCCAGTTCAGTGTCCGTAGAGAAGCAAAATTTTCGCCTGCGGCTCACTTTGAAGTAAGAATTTCTGAATTGCTACGGTATTAGGTGGTCAATTATTAGCAAATTTTGCCTGCAGCGCTGATTTTGGTTGGGTCGATTTTGGTACAAAACAGGAAAAATCGCAACAGTATCGCCTACGGCGCTATTCTTACTTCTTAGGCAGAGTTTTCGACTTTGTTGAGTCGAAACAGCAATTTTAAACTGTAGCACGCGCTATAGGGAAATACCAACACTTGATGTCTGTGGGGAGGGGTTTGGTACCCCCCCCCCCTCCCCCTCCCCCCCCCCCACCCACTAAACTCCTCCCCCCTCTCATCTGTGGGGAGGGGGGGGGGGGTGGTCACCCCCCCCCCTCCCCCCACTCACTGTCTCCTCCCCCCCCCCCCCCCCCCCACCTGACAAGAATCCCTCAGTCCGAAGTCGAATCCGGCGCACAGCATACTCGGAGTGTGCACAGTACCCGAGTAGTGGCTTCTGTCGTTGCAAATGCCACCGTCCACTATTGGAATGGCGCCCTCTTGGAGGGTGGGCGATCGAGCCCCCGCCGAGTCGACCCTGCCCCACCCTGTAGCGAAATTACCGTAAATCCTCCAATAAGCGCCCTCGGAGCATATTTCAATCTACATACATACCTCTAGGAGAGGCTTATTCGATGGGGGGGGGGGCTTTACGCTGAGCTTGTGAACGCATTTGGGGAAATGGAAAGTTGTTTCAAAGGGGGGGGCGCTCATTGCCGGATCTGCGGTAGGCCTGTGAACGCGCGGGGAAATGGAAAGGTTTCGGGCTGACAGCCCCAGGGGGCGTATTCTTTCAACCTACTATATGGGGCGGTGTTTACAATTGGAAAGGGGGCTTATTCGAGGGCCTTATCAGGTGATTTACGGCAAATCATAGGGGGGCTAATTCGGGGTGGGGGCGGGGGTTATTAGATGATTTACGGTAAATACATTGCGGCTTGCCAGACAATACACGACTACTGTCGTCCTCAAGCACCATACAAGGCAATTACCTCCCTTTACTACAAAAAATTCGAAATTTCCACCACAAATTTCAACCCATTTCCATCCTTCCACAGCCACCTGTGACGACGCATCTCTTCCCTCTCGGGGCCAGAAATGTGGGCAGACAGGCGGCGTTGACCTTTCTATCTTCATCGAATGTCAATTTGTGTCTCAGTTGAAGCAGGGCGATATCATACGATCTCGGAAAAACTTTGTCGAATAGCGGGTGAACGAATACTCGCTTGATGGGCAGTCGTTCTCCCGATAGGAGGTTGGCAGAGCCCGCTATCACATGGTAGGAGGAGGGGCGGGGACTGAATTGGAACACACAAGTACTGTATGTAGGTGGAATTGGGATTACGATATAAGCATTGAAGTTAGACAACTTGTCGAAAGAATTGTTGCACCATCAGCCGGTGTAAAACTCTGCGTAGCAAGAATATGTGGTTCTTGGTTGTGTCACGCGATATTACGCAGCGCAAGACATCAATATCAGCACTTGGTAGGTAGCTGCAATTTCATCTAAAAAAATTTCCCAATTACACACCACTCCGCAGTTGCGAAACCACTTTCCGAATCTCAGTCGTCCACCCAATATCACCCTGCACACAACCCTCATTACCACACTCGCAACAAGTTACAGTATAGCCCATCCACTAGCCATTCAGAACGAAATACTCCATCCTATCTCCAATGTCGCACTGCACACAAGTTGCACTGACCTACACACTAGTAACCAGCTACAGTACTTCCAATCTACCCACTCTCTGGCCACGCAGTGTGCGGCGGTCAGTGCAAAGCTCTCATCGATCAAAGTAGCGCCGCAGATGTGTCTGTGTCGCTTGAGCAACTGCAGGGTCCAGGGCCAGGCGTCTTTGGCGGCAGTTCTACCGCCTATGACCCTGTCACTGCCACGGTAGGGGACAAACGGCAGACCTCTGCGCTTCAGCTGTCTCACATGGGAGAGCGTGGCGCGGACGGCATGTGCATACATTATGGCATATGTGTACCGCAAAAGCTCCAATAAGCGACCTGATCGCTTATCATCTCAACCACCTCTTTTGGGGGGCGCTTATTAGAGGTGGGCCGCTTATTGGAGGTTTCGCGGTGTGTAGTTCTCTAGCGTTAATTGTACTACATGTACATATGTAACTACATTAATTGTAGCTTGTTTGTTGTATTCAACAAACTTATGAACGTTAATTTGCGGCATCCTTAGGAGTTCTTACTGGACAAATCTGTTCTGCCCATTGATCAACAGGCGCTTATTATCCACGGGACAAACTTATTGCAGCACGTGCAATGAAGTCCATAGCACTTTCGCATATCTCGACTGTCGGTAACAGAAGTACGTACATTACACAGCAATTCGTCTGCGCCACGCGTCCCAAGTTGTACTCGACAGGACTTCTCAGAGGCTTCTCAGTGACTACAGGCGGATTGTTCAGTGCGTTCTGACCGCAGGTGGCAGAGTTCAGAAGCGCCAAACTGGCACGCCACAAGTGAAATAGTAAGCACAGTGAGCTCAGAAGTTGGCGCATACTGTCTAGGCTGTGTGTTAGTGTTCTTTAACTTCTGTATAGTGTATAGCATACTGTAGGTATAGACCAGTACTGGGTTACTGTAGCTGTCAATTGTTAAACCTCAGTCACACAATCTGAAGCCACATAGGGGCTCAGGTGTGATTTTGGTAGGCTTTTATTTCTGCGGAAATACGCGCAAAATAGAGCAAGCAACAACTAACTAGCGATCTCATTGCAACCAAAGAAATCGTAACGCAAAGTGTACACGACCTAGACTCATTACAGAAGCCCTATCATAAGCCAAACCAGGTGTACAGTCGAACAAACAAGCATAGCAAAACAACTATGATTTTGAACGAATTCGCGCGCGCTTGTGTTTTGACCAGAAAGGAGGCAGCAATAGGAATACGGTACCATAATTGCGAAGTGCGTCGCGTCGAGTGAAGAATCGTCTAAGGAATACGGTTGATCGACGTATAAATAGCATAGCATCGAATTGATCTGTCAGATCACAACGCGGTATAAGCCAGGCACCAGCGAACATTGGTGTAAAAGCATCGCGTTAGCATACGCGCACGTTTTGTTACAGGGTGGAAGTGGAAAAGACCTCCCGGCGTGGCATGTGCCTCCATTTGTAAGTGATCACACACTGACTACACACAGACCATCCAACGGCCACTCAATGGCCGCCAAATGACCATCCAACGGCCACCCAATGATTATCAAATGATTATCCAATGAACACCCAATGGCTGTCCAATGGCCATCCAATGGCCATCCAATGACCACCCAATGGCCATCCAATGACCATTTAATGACCATTTAATGACCATCCAACGGCCACTCAATGGCCATCCAATGACCATCCAATGGCCACCCAATGACCATCCAATGACCACCCAATGGCCACCCAATGGCCATCCAATGACCATCCAATGGTCATCCAATGGCCACTCATTGGCCATTGCACTGACTATTGAATGGCAAGGCAACCCAATGGCAAAGAATGGACCACGCATTGACACGGCTTGACCAGCCAATGACAATACACTGAGCTTAAGGAGGGAATGGTAAATGTCACCTTTCTCCAACCACTATCCCTTTACCCCACCCTGTAGCAATGTGCCGCAATTCACACATCTACTGTACTTGTACACACAACCCTCCCTCTCTCAGCAAAAGCTGGACGGCTGCTGGTAGTGCCTGGGCAGTTGATAGCCCTGGGGGTCAATGGGCTGTCCGCAGTCCGAATAGTACTCTCCCCCACCCTCCCTCCTGCCACTGTCTGGGGGGAGTGGTGGAGGTGAGATGCCCACTGCCAGAATAGGCGGAGTCCCCGCTGTGCCTACTGGCGGGGGAGTGGCGAGAGGGCTTGACGGGGGGCCGGGGAGGGGGGAAGGTGGGCGGCGCCATGCGGGGTACCCGCCCCAGGGGGGTGTGGGCAAGAGGTGGCCCGGCGGGTTACCCGCCGGGACCCCGTGGAGCCGGATTTGGGGCGGGCTACCGTAGTCCACTGGCCCCCGAGACCCGTAGGGCAGGGTCTGGATGGTGGCGTAGTCGTACTTGCCTGAAAGCGCGAAAATTATTCAAATTCACAACAAAAATTTGAAATTTCCAAAATTCAAATTTTCCCACCCGCCGAGCTATTTTGCCTCAACAGCAAATGGCGCGAGCCGTTGTAGTGGACCTCGGCCGAAGGGGGCGTGAAAACCTGCAATTTCTAAAATTTCAAATTCAAATATCAATTTACAATATCCGTGTCCCGTTCAAAAATACCATGGAGTCGTGTCCCAGAGGCGTCATTGTCGTGGCCGATAGAGGGCTGTTCAGTGTGCAGCTCATACTGCCGTCTCCTTATAAGTGCGCGCGGCTTTTGTCGCTGAAATTACACAAAAATTTCACTATAAATTGATAAAAACAAAAACGAATAGGTTAGAGTATGCCCTCGGGGCAAATACCCATTGTCTTGTTGCGATAGAAGTGTCAAATAAGCCAGATTTGCCATAAAAAATCATCTGTCAAGCCTTAGGAGGCAAGAAATACTATTCTGCGGGCATGTGCCAGAACACTCATCCAGCCCCTTCCCCCCACCCCCCCCCCCCCCTCCCCCTCTCACAAGCCCGCCTGGGGGGGCTTATTACAACATCTACTTACAGTAATTCACCCGTATGTCAATCAATACGCAAAATGAACGAAAAAC
>JASAMZ010014161.1:0-13445 GCA_030248115.1 Linhomoeus sp. GSCO2_2 | reverse complement strand
CAAAATGTTTGCTGACACATGAAAGAGCACGCCGAGAGCTTAAAATTGACGTGTCGATTGCCGCTCTACGACGTAACACGAGCAAGTTAGAACCGTTTTGTGCTTTTGCACCTTCGGGTTACTGTAACTCAAGAAATTCAAATTTTCAAGTTTCGCAAACAATCCGTGAGTCGTGAGCTATCCACTGAGCTCAAGATCGTCTCTCTACAACGCAAATTGAGCGAGTTAGAGTGATTTTAGTGTTCGAATCTCGAGAATGGCGTTTCCCGTGGTGCGTGTTTGCGTAATGTTAAAAAATGTTGCTGCCGCATGAAAGAACACGTCGAGAGCTTTCACCTGACGTGTCGATCGCCGCTCTACGACGTAAGACGAGCGAGTTAGAGCCGTTTTGCGTTTTCGGACCTTTGGGTTACTGTAACTCGCGAATTTCAAACTTTGGGTTGTGATCAATGGGAGAATAAATGATCAATGAGTCGAGCGCTATCCAAGGTGCTCAAGATCACCTCTCTACGACGCAAGACAGACGAGTTAGAGCCGTTTTGCGTTTTAAACCTTCGGGTTACTGTAACTCGCGAAATTCAAATTTTTGAGTTTCGACCAATGAGAGGACAAATGATCAGCGGGTCGAGAGCTATCCACTGACCTCGAAATTGTCTCTCTACGACGCAAGTTGAGCGAGTTAGAACGATTTTAGCGTCAAAATGTCGAGAATGGCGTTTTCGGCGGTGCGTGTTTGCGTAATTGAAAGAACTTTTGCAGTCGCATGAAAGAATGCGTCGAGAGCTTTCACCAGACGTGTCGATTGCCGCTCTACGACGTAACACGAGCGAGCTAGAGCCGTTTTGAGTTTTGACCTTCGGGGTACTGTAGCGCGCGCAATTCAAACTTTTGAATCTCGACTTCTCTTAGCGGAATGATCACTGAGTCGCGACCTATTCGTAGAGCCCACGATCGTCGCTCTATGACTTTCCAACGCCGAGATCTGAGAGCGTTACGCACGCACGCACGCACGGACGCACGCACGCCGAGCTCTCCTAGGGTGTCGCCCGGCTGAGGCCGGGCGAAAAAATGTCAAAAATGACACTTTTATTTACAAGTCGCGTCGGCAAACTTTTTGCTGAAATGAAAAGGGCATAAGACGCGATGAATTTGTGACATAGTTTTGAATTTTGGAATTCACGAAATTAGGGATATTTTCAAGGTTTTTGTCAAAATTCCCAAATTTCGACAAATCCAAACAGCTTACATTTCAAAACTTCTTTGCACGGATGTATCGAGCGTAGTCTGCCAAGTATTTATCAAATAGTTTCAGGTTTTATAATTAACGAAATTAGGGATATTTTTAATGGTTTTGTCAAAATTCCCAAATTTCGACAAATTCAAACAGCTTAAATTTCAAAACTTCTTTGCACGGACGTATCGAGCATAGTCTGCCAAGTATTTATCAAATAGTTTCTGATTTTATAATTAACGAAATTATGGATATTTTCAAGGGTTTTGTCAAAATTCCCAAATTTCGACAAATTCAAACAGCTTAAATTTCAAAACTTCTTTGCACGGATGTATCGAGCATAGTCTACCAAGTATTTATCAAATAGTTTCAGATTTTATAATTAACGAAATTAGGGATATTTTCAAGGTTTTTTCAAAAGCGCCAAATTTCGACAATTTTAAACAACTTAAAATTCAAAATATCATTGCGTGGATGAATCGGGCGTAGTATGTCAAGTAATTATACAGCAGTTTCAGATTTTAGAATTCACAAAATTAGGGATATTTTCAAGGTTTTTTTTCAAGCATGGCAGATTTCGGTCAAATGGCAAAAACTTAGCAATATTTTTCCATGGATGTGTCTGGCAACGTACGTTTTTGCCACCTATTCAATCGAAGACGAAACGTGGCAATTCTGTTCACTGTGCGGTTCTGCAATCTACAGCAACGGTACCGTAACGGTCCGCATTTGTGACCCAAAAGAAAAGGGCGTCGTCCCATTTAGACCCTCTTTATACCAAAGTGAACCTGCGGCGAACATTCCTGATCCATTTATGGATCAGTACCCACCAATGCGCCTTACAGGCATCGGTTGCCCAACAATGGCACAAACTTTCTCTGGAAACTCGAGGTAACTGCGGCGATACTCCCCGAAGAAATGCTCAACTTACTATTCTGACACTCTATGGAATATACTCTTCAAATGCACGACACACTATACAATGCCAATCAACCATCATCGGGTACCCAGTTTTTACTCTAAGCTTGTTTTCGCCCGGCCTCAGCCGGGCGAACCCCTACGAGAGCTTTTCGTGCGTGCGTCCGTCCGTCCGTTCGTTCGTTCGTTCGTTCGTTCGTTCGTTCGTTCGTTCGTTCGTTCGTGCGTCACGCTCTTATATCTCAGCGTTGGAAAGTCGTAGGAAGGCGATCTTGGGCTTTATGGATAGCTCTCGACTTACTGGTAATGTCGCTAAGAAACTTCAAAATTCAAAAGTTTGAATTGCGCGCGCTACAGTAGCCCGAAGGTTCAAACTAAAAACGGCTATTACTCGCTCGTCTTACGTCGTAGAGCGGCGTGCGATAGGTCAACTGAAAGGTCTCGACGTGCGCTTTCGCTTGGCATAAAAAAGTTTCTTAATTACGCAAACACGCAACACGAAAAGCGACATTCTTGCGTTTTTGAGGCAGAAATCGCTCTAACTCGCTCAGCGTGCTTCGTAGGGAGACGATCTTGGGTTGGTTGGATAGCTCTCGACTCACTGATCATTTGTTCTTCTATTGGTCGAAACGCAAAAGTTTGAATTTCGGGAGTTACAGTAACCCAAAGGTTTGAAACGCGAAACTTATCTAACTCGCTCGTCTTCCGTCATAGAGAGACGATCTTGAGTTTGTTGAATAGGTTTCGGCGCACGGATAATTCCGTTCGGAGAAGTCGAAATTCAAAAGTTTGAATTGCGCGCGCTACAGTAACCCGAGGGTCCAAAACGCAAAACGGCTCTAACACGCTCGTCTTACGTCGTAGAGCGGCGTGCGATAGGTCAACTAAAGGGTCTCGACGTGCTCTTTCGTTTGGCATTAAAAGTTTTCTTAATTACGCAAACACGCAACACAAAAAGCAACATTCTCGCATTTTTAGCATAGAAATCGCTCTAACTCGCTCAGCGTGCGTCGTAGGGAGACGATCTTGGGTTGGTTGGATGGCTCTCGACTCACTGATCATTTGTTCTTCTACTGGTCGAAACTCAAAAGTTTGAATTTCGGGAGCTACAGTAATCCAAAGGTTTAAAACGCGAAACTTTTAAAACTCGCTCGTCTTCCGTCGTAGAGAGACGATCTTGAGTTTGTTGAATAGGTTTCGGCACACTGATCATTCCGTTCAGAGAAGTCGAGATTCGAAAGTTTGAATTTCGCGAGCTACAGTAACTCAAAGGTTCAAACAGCAAATCGGCCCTAACTCGCTCGTCTTACGTTGTAGAGCGGCCGGGGCCGACACGACGGTTGCTGCCACCCGATGCTGCGGAACTTGTCGACTTGCGTTGGCGTCGCTGAATTCGGTATGATGACGACAATTCAAACAGGCATCCTGTCCTGTGCGCTCAATCGCACAGACGGCAACTCTGTTGTCGCCGACGACGCGCGCGCGCAGCCGCCTAATCGAGTCAACGCTCGTCTCGCTTGGCCGAACAGACAGCGGGCTAATTGGGTGCCCCACCACTACTACCCGACCGGCGCTCGCCTACTACCGGGTGTCCCAGAAACAAGATTAGTAGACGGGGGCAGAGCCCCTCGGGGCACTCCTCCCCTCTTTCAGAAGAATTGGCTCTTAACAGGAAAAGTATGTTGTTGCTGTGGTGCGGAACACAACACTGTGTAGGTACTTTTTCTTCAGGGCGTCGAACTTCGAGTAGACCATCCGGGACAGCTTCTCCTCGTTCACGTCGACGCGGTGCGGTTTCTGCGGGTCCTCTGGGTCGTAGCGGACGGCCAAATACTTGGACTTGTGCAGCTGTCTGCAAGTCGAAGTACAAATGAAATGTGGAGTCAGCTACACCAAATGTAGCACTGCATTTGCAGGTTCACAAAGTAGCGCTAGTGCAAGGTTACTGTGGCAGGCCTTTGTGGAGTTAGCTGGAGCAAATATAACACTGCATCAATTTGGTATAGGCACGGCTAACATACAATGAAACAGTGTTATCTGTGAGAGACACATTCAGATGATTGATACCTCTTGTAGTTGCCCAATTTCGTGACAGAGTAGAAGGGAACTTCGTCGAAGTGCCCACTGGTAGTCACCACAAAGAGAACGCGTCGCGTGAAGTCGACCGAGTCGACGACGCACTTCTCCTCGCCGCCGCCCACTGGCTCCACCGACAACTGCATTCCAGGGTAGACGTCCGCTGACACCTTTTTGCTCATGTTGCGCAGAGCCTTGCATTTGTTCAGGGGCGCAGGGATCTCGTCGACCTGAGGTCTGGCACAGCGCACCATGCTCTGGTGGTAGAACTGCAAGAGCATTTCCTTAGTTGCACATCTGCTGTGGGCAAAGATAGAACGTTGTAGAAGCACGAACGCTCATGTCGTCTTGGGTCAGGGTGGGGTAGTAGCACTGGTAGAAGTTGCCTGCTGGGGTCACCAGGGCGTAGCGCACCTTGCCGCGGTACATCATGCCACCGTCGAGAACGTCCACGCTCTGACCTTCTGTTCTGGCAGGATGGTCCCGTGGTCGATCGCCGTGTGGTAGGCGTAACCCTATTTGTAGTACACTACTGGAGCGGGGAATCTTGTATTATTGATTTTAAACCGAGCAAGTACCTCACGACACAGCCGCACCATCTGCACCATGTCGGCCATTTCAGGAGGAGGCATACGGGGACCCTCCCGTTCATCCAGCGGAGTGAGAACGTCGTCCGGTCTCTCCGCACGGTAGACTGCGAAGGACTGCGCACCCTTGACCACAACGTTGAAGATGGTGTCCGCCTCCGTGCCCTCCTGAAGGTCGTTAGAACGTCACTGATTCGGAAAGTCAGGGGGTTGATGCTGGCACGAAGAGGACGTCACCTCGAATGCGTCATCTCCAATGACGTCCCTGATGCGCTCGTCGTACTGGTCCTCGAAGGGCTGAGACAGTGTTGTGATTGGTACAAAACACATGTCTCATAATGAACACGTACAACAATGTCTCACGATGTTCGTCTGGAAGTCCCATATCTCAGTGCCGGCGAAGAGCTTCTCCTCGTGCTCCCAGAAGGGATTCAGAGAGACGACCAAGACGTGATGCTTGCGCAGGATGTGGGTACTCGCCCAATCGGGTATATTGTCCTTCTTGCACACGAAGGGTTCCGGACGCAGTTCCTACAAGTGCACGAAAGAAAACATGTGTGCGTAAAATAGCGTTGTAGACATGTACTGGACAATGTACCTCTTCCCCTGAGAACTCGGAAGCGCCGTCGTCGTCGCCGGCCGTATTGGCGCCCTCGTTCGCACCCACTCCCCCTCCGTCTTCGTCCTGCTCCACCACGTTGTGCCCGTCGCTCTCGCCGTCCTCTCCTCTGTCCACCTGCCCATCCTCCTCTCCCTTTTCCTCCTCCACGTTTTCCTCGTCCTCTTCCTCAATCACTCCAAGCTGACGGTGGAGTTTCGGCGGTTCCATCGACGCCTGTGGGTCCGCTGGCGGAGCAGAATTGCCTGAAGATTCGCGAAAATTGTTTACAATGTGAAAAATTGTGAAGATTACGTCAAAATTTACGGATTTTCTCTTGGCGAGTCCACGGTCTGGTGGGAACGTCTTTGTCCGAGTCGGGCGCCGCTTTCTAGGTCTCGTCTTCCTTCTGCTGAATGCTGGGGACTTCTTTATCGTCGTCGCCCCTCATTTTCGGGACGTTGGAGGCAATTTCCTCTGGGTTGTCGCAAATTTTGACGACTTCCTCCAACAATTCGTCGCAGATCGCCTCCAGTTCTAAGCTAGTATCTATGTTGAGGGGTTTAGACATCGATTATCCCAATTAGCGGTGCAATTTTCTAATTTTGTAACGAAAACCCGGCCAAATTTTACAGCTTTACATGCCTTCCAAAGCTGCTTACCACTCTACGCCACCCCCTATCTACTGTATCATTTACTTACAATTTTTTTTTTGGATTCCTTTCTGCCAGATAAAGTCCCCTCATGTTCCCCTAGTCACCCCCCCCTCCCCCCCCCCCCCCCCCCTCCTCATCCCCCCCCCCCCTCCTCCTCATCCCCTCCTCCTCCTCCCTCTTATTTCCCTTCCTTCCACTGAACACCTTATTTGGCCAACACCTTCTTGCCTTGCTGAACACTGCCGCTTCACCTCAACCACCTTTTTATACTCCACAACAAGCTGTTTTAAAAAAGTTGAGTTGTTTTATTAATACAGAGTGGTTTGTGAGTGTTTCAAAGTGAAAGAGTAAAAGAGTGGATACTTTTGTACAGTATTTCGAAGCCTTTCCGATATGACGTGCGCCCGCCCGGAGTCCACTATTCATGCGCTACTTTTGACACGCTCCTTTCTGAGGGGTTCTTGCAGGGCAACATTGGGATCGCCCGGGATTATTTTTTGAGCAGGACACACGCATTTCTGAGCGGTTGTTGCAGGGCAACATTGGGATGGCCCGGGATTAATTTTTTTTAGTAGTCAAAGTTGTTCGTAAGACAAGGGTTTAAAAAAACAAAAGTATTTCTTTAGGAATGAGTGTTACAACAACTGCCTCAACGTAAGCTTTCAAACGGTCAAACGAATGCCGCTCTACAACGTAAGACGAGCGAGTTAGGCCCATTTGCTGTTTGAACCTTTCGGTTACTGTATATCGCGATATTCAAACTTATCATATTAGACCAATAGAATAACAAATGATCAGTGAGTCAAGACATATCCAGCAACTCAAGATCGTCTCTCTACGACGCACGCTGAGCGAGTCAGAGCCATTTTTATGCTAAAAAACGCAAGAATGTCGCTTTTCGTGGTGCGTGTTTGCGTAATTAACAAAATTTTACGCCAAGTGAAAGAGCACGTCGATACCTTTTAGTTGACCTATCGCACGCCGCTCTACGACCTAAGACGAGCGTGTTAGAGCCGTTTTGCGTTTTGGACCTTTGGGTTACTGTAGCGCGCGCAATTCAAACTTTTGAATTTTGACTTCTCTTAACGGAATTATCAGTGTGCCGAAACCTAGTCAATGAACTCAAGATCGTCTCTCTACGATGGAAGACGAGCGAGTTAGATAAGTTTTGCGCTTTAAACCTTTGGGTTACTGTAGCTCCCGAAATTCAAACTTTTGAGTTTTGACCAATGGAAGAACAATGAGCAATACGTATTTGTTACCTCTCTTCGTTCAGTTACATACTGCTAACTACTGATGAATGTGCATTCGGAAACAGAAATGCGTAAGCCAAACACAGGAATTCGCTCGCACCAAACTTTTGGCAAGTTTTTAGCACTCCGACCCCAAAAGGGGCGGAGTGCTATAGTGGAGCTGTTCCCGATCAAAATTTTCCACCCCAGATTTCTCGCGCGTGGTTCATCCGATTTGGACGGGGGTTTTTTAAGCGATAGCTCTCGAGGGATAGTAGGTGTGGACGGACCTTCATTTTTTTCGCGTAGTGGGAAAATTTCGAGAAAAATTCAAAAATTTGAAAATTTACTTACTGAGAGGGTGTTCACCCAGCTGGAATTTCTGGAATAGCGGACCGATTTTGACGCCCTTTGGATATGTTATAGCCCTCGACGAGACGAAGAGCGGAAAAAAAATCCTGAGCCAATCGGCCGACGCGTTCTCGGGTTACGGTAGCCGAAAGTGGTTTTTTGACAAAAATTTGCCTTTAAAAAATCCTAGTAAATCAGGGAGTTGTTGGATCGGGCCAGATATCTCAAATCGGCAAGATTATCATGTTCTCTTTCGTTTAAGACCAAAATCGCCGAAATCCGCCGAGGAAATCTTGAGTTCTGCTGTCGCAACAGGTCTCCGTCGGGGTCGAAAATTCCAATTTTCGACTTTCGGCCGTTTTAGCGCTCGATTGCGCTGATTTACGGCCGAATGGACTGCACCACGCGATTCCCCGTTGAAAACTGATCCGGAATCAATTTTCAAAAATATTTTTTCGGCTACCGTACCCCGGCCGCGTCCAAAATTCGAATTTCCACCCGGGCGGCCAAAATCAATGTTGGAGTCGATCCCGGTGCTTTCGAGGTCGCTGATGCCGAATCTGGCATTGTTTTCGCGTTTTGGATCAAAATTCGCGAGTTTTTGCCGATTTTCGACCTACCGAAGCCCTACGTTGAGGAACCTCGATGTGAGGTGATTGTACGTTTGTAATGTCGATTCTAGGGTATTTCGCAGCGAGGAACGCGAATTCGCTATTGGTTTCTCCAATTTGTGTCGATTTTACCTTCAAACAGCCATTTTCCTAATGCCGACATAAAATTTTGAATGCAACTTTTACCATACTCTCCTCAAACTATGTTGTAACTCAAATTTGCGCGCGCATTCAAACTTCACAATTGAAGGAAATGCAGTGCGAAAAGACGGCGTGGCAAAGGAAGCATTTGCGCATGAATTGTCTATTATCCCGTCGAAAATGGCAAGGCGAGTCTGCGATTGGCGCAGCCCCGAATATTAGCTGCCGGCTACTGGTCGTCGAAGCGAAATGGCGCATTTTGAGCTCAATTCGGCCTGGTCTACAGGATTTCGGTGAAGTTCAGCTGCGCGCCGGTCCTTGTAGGTGGAGGGAATATCCGTACTCTGAAACTCGCGAGCCGGCGAAATTTGTGGAGAACCTTTGTGCGGAAATCGGCCTTATTTCTCATGATAAGTGAGTGGCGGTCTGCTTTCTCCCGTTCTGGTCGGAGTGCTTCACTGCAGGGTCTCCTGCACGTTTCCCTTGTTTTGTTGGATACCGTAAATACTCTGATAAGCCCCCCTCCCCTCCTTCAACTTCGACAGCATGCTCTACAAGGCGGAGATGAAGAGGGGGGCTTATTGGAGTATTAACGGTTAGTTCTATGCACAAGGCAACCGTAAATACTCTGATAAGCCCCCCTCCCCTCCTTCAACTTCGACAGCATGCTCTACAAGGCGGAGATGAAGAGGGGGGCTTATTGGAGTATTTACGGTATGACGTTTTCACACAGGTAGGAAACATCAGATTGACGGCGTCGTATCATGCCGATAACATATAGCGAACGCGGCGATATCACTGAGCTTCAGATCAGCTGTACAGACAACCGTATCGTGGGGATAGCTGCACTTGGCATTAAGGTACACATTCTCAAGACACTTTCTCCAGATGCGGCTAACGATGAGTACAAAGTTCACTATACTGTTCACCAAAATTTGACAGACACAAAGTATAGGTTGAACTTTTTACACACACAGCTTGTTTCGCCCGCCCTCAGGCGGGCGAGACTATACGAGAGCTCGGCGTGCGTGCGGCCGTACGTGCGTGCGTGCGTGCGTGCGTGCGTGCGTACGTAACGCTCCCAGATCTCGGCGTTGGAAAGTCGTAGAGCGGAGATCTTGGGCTCTACGGATAGGTCTCGACTCACTGATCATTCCGCTAAGAGGTTTCGAAATTGAAAAGTTTGAATTGCGCGCGCTACAGTAACCCGAAGGTCAAAAAGCAAAACGGCTCTAGCTCGCTCGTGTTACGTCGTAGAGCGGCAATCGACACGTCAGGCGAAAGCTCTCGACGTGGTCTTTCACGCATCCGCAAAAGTTTTTTCAATTACGCAAACACGCACCGCGGAAAACGCCATTCTCGGCATTTTGACGCTAAAATCGCTCTAACGCGCTCAACTTGCGATCTCGAGCTTTTTGGGTAGCTCCCAACTAATTGATCATTTGATCTCCCATTGGTCGCAACTCAAAAGTTTGAATTTCGCGAGTTACAGTAACTCGAAGGTGCAAAAGCACAAAACGGCTCTAACTCGCTCGTCTTACGTCGTAGAGTGGCCAGCGACACGTCAGGTTAAAGCTCTCGACGTTTTCTTTCATGCGGCTGCAAAAGTTTTTTCAATTACGCAAACACGCACCGCGGAAAACGCCATTCTCGGAATTTTGACGCTGACGTCGATCTATCGCGCTCAACTTGCGTCGTAGAGAGACGATCTCGAGCTTTTTGGATAGCTCCCGTCTCACTGATCATTTGCTCTCGCGTTGGTCGAAACTCAAAAAAAAGTTTGAATTTCGCGATTTACAGTAACTCGAATGTGCAAAAGCACAAAATGGCTGTAACTCGCTCGTCTTACGTCGTAGAGTGGCAATCGACACGTCAGGTGAAAGCTCTCGGCGTCTTTCACGCGGCAGCAATAAATTTTTCAATAACTCAAGGAAGCACCGCCGAAAACGCCATTCTCGATGTTTTAACACTAAGAATGCTGTTTGCTACATGCAGAAGTGCGACACGGTTTGATTGCTCGTAGTGCGCTGTTTTGTGCTCTGGCTTTTTTCGCCCGGCCTCAGCCGGGCGAACCCTATCAAGAGCTCGGCGTGCGTACGTACGTGCGTACGTACGTGCGTACGTACGTACGTACGTGCGTACGTCACGCTCGCTTCGGGCTTTATAACTCGCTCGTCTGACTTCGTAGGAAGGAGGTTGGGACATGGTCGGGTAGCCCGCGGACTCCTCTAGCCTTCTAAGTGGTCGAAATTAAAATAAATTTTCAAATTCGAGCGCTACAGTATCCCAAAGTGGGGTCCATTTTAAGACAAAAGTTGACCGAACCTAGTCAAATCGCATATCAAAATGAAGCGCTCGAGCTCCTGAGCACGAATCCGACAACTAAAAGTTTCAAAACTTTAAACAGAGGAGTACAGTAACCAAAACGCGTCAGAAAGTAGTAATTTTGGCATAGTCGCAGGCTCTGTAACTCGCTCGTCTGACGTCGTAGGAAGGAGTTTGAGACACCGTCGAGTAGCCCGCGGACTCCTCTAGCCTTCTAAGCAGTCGAAACTAAAACAAGTTTTCAAATTCGAGCGCTACAGTATCCTAAAGTGTGGTCCATTTCAAGACAAAAGTTGACCGAACCTAGTCAAATCGCATATCAAAATGAAGCGCTCGAGCTCCTGAGCACGAATCCGACAACTAAAAGTTTCTAAAGTTTAAACAGAGGAGTACAGTAACCAAAACGCGTCAGAAAGTAGTAATTTTGGCATAGTCGCAGGCTCTGTAACTCGCTCGTCTGACGTCGTAGGAAGGAGTTTGAGACACCGTCGAGTAGCCCGCAGACTCCTCTAGCCTTCTAAGTAGTCGAAACTAAAACAAGTTTTCAAATTCGAGCGCTACAGTACCCTAAAGTGTGGTCCATTTTAAGACAAAAGTTGACCAAATCTGGTCAAATCGCATATCAAAATGAAGCGCTCGAGCTTCTGAGCACGAATCTAACAACAAAAAGGTTTAAAAGTTTAAACATAGCGCTACAGTAGCCAAAACGCGTCCAAAACTGGTGATTTTGACGTTGTTATATCTCGGCACTCGTGAGTCGCAGAGCGATGTGCTCGACGTCATTCAAGAGCTTACCGTAAGGAGATGTCGATTCAAGAGTCACAATTCGAAAAGAGTCTCAAAGATTCAAATTTCGTGCGCTACAGTAAGTCAAAGTTTCGCGTCAAATAGTAGAAATCACTTGCAAACTCACACTCAGTCTGACTTGCCAGAGATTGCGTTTTCATACTCCATTGCAATGCTGTTCAGTTGAGGATTACTTTTCTTCTTAGTTCTGCAGACTCTCATTCTTCTGGCTTTGACAACCCTTTCTACTTCTTTGGCTGCATCTGTCAGCTGTGATCGAAGCCGCTTCACTCGATTCAGTGTATCCTGCTTCTCTTTCTCTCTTCGCTCTTCAGACTGCTGGACTCGAAGCCGCTTCACTCGATTCAGTGTATCCTGCTTCTCGTTCTCTCTTCGCTCTTCAGACTGCTGGACTCGAAGCCGCTTCACTCGATTCAGTGTATCCTGCTTCTCTTTCTCTCTTCGCTCTTCAGACTGCTGGACTCGAAGCCGCTTCACTCGATTCAGTGTATCCTGCTTCTCTTTCTCCCCTCGCTCTTCAGACTGCTGGACTCGAAGCCGCTTCACTCGATTCAGTTTATCCTGCTTCTCTTCTCTCTTTTCGCTCTTCAGACTGCTGGACTCCCTGGCGAAGCCGCTTCACTCGATTCAGTGTATCCTGCTTCTCTTTCTCTCTTCGCTCTTCAGCTCTGGACTCCCCTTCCTCTTGTGTTCCTTTCTCTCGTTCTCTCTTCGCTCTTCAGACTGCTGGACTCGAAGCCGCTTCACTCGATTCAGTGTATCCTGCTTCTCTTTCTCTCTTCGCTCTTCAGACTGCTGGACTCGAAGCCGCTTCACTCGATTCAGTGTATCCTGCTTCTCGTTCTCTCTTCGCTCTTCAGACTGCTGGACTCGAAGCCGCTTCACTCGATTCAGTGTATCCTGCTTCTCTTTCTCTCTTCGCTCTTCAGACTGCTGGACTCGAAGCCGCTTCACTCGATTCAGTGTATCCTGCTTCTCTTTCTCTCTTCGCTCTTCAGACTGCTGGACTCGAAGCCGCTTCACTCGATTCAGTGTATCCTGCTTCTCTTTCTCTCTTCGCTCTTCAGACTGCTGGACTCGAAGCCGCTTCACTCGATTCAGTGTATCCTGCTTCTCTTTCTCTCTTCGCTCTTCAGACTGCTGGACTCGAAGCCGCTTCACTCGATTCAGTGTATCCTGCTTCTCTTTCTCTTTTCGCTCTTCAGACTGCTGGACTCGAAGCCGCTTCACTCGATTCAGTGTATCCTGCTTCTCTTTCTCTCTTCGCTCTTCAGACTGCTGGACTCGAAGCCGCTTCACTCGATTCAGTGTATCCTGCTTCTCTTTCTCTCTTCGCTCTTCAGACTGCTGGACTCGAAGCCGCTTCACTCGATTCAGTGTATCCTGCTTCTCTTTCTCTTTTCGCTCTTCAGACTGCTGGACTCGAAGCTGCTTCACTCGATTCAGTGTATCCTGCTTCTCTTTCTCTTTTCGCTCTTCAGACTGCTGAGCTCGATGTTGCTTCACTCTATTCAGTGTATCCTGCTTCTCTTTTCTCTCTTCGCTCTTCAGACTGCTGGATTTTTTTGACTCGAAGCTGCTTCACTCAATTCAGTGTATCCTGCTTCTCTTTCTCTTTTCGCTCTTCAGACTGCTGGGCTCGAAGCTGCTTCACTCGATTCAGTGTATCCTGCTTCTCTTTCTCTTTTCGCTCTTCAGACTGCTGGGCTCGAAGCTGCTTCACTCGATTCAGTGTATCCTGCTTCTCTTTCTCTTTTCGCTCTTCAGACTGCTGAGCTCGATGTTGCTTCACTCTATTCAGTGTATCCTGCTTCTCTTTCTCTTTTCGCTCTTTAGAATGCTGGGATCGAAGCCGCTTCATTCTGTGAAGTTTATTCTGCTTTTCTTTCTCTTTTCGCTCTTCAGAATGCTG
>JASAMZ010014159.1:0-93163 GCA_030248115.1 Linhomoeus sp. GSCO2_2 | reverse complement strand
TCTAACCACTGTTCTGTCCTCATGTATTTCAGCCGGGCGGCTGGGACGTGGAATACTCGGAGCTGTTGCTTTATTGGAACTCGATTCTCAGAGAGGCGTCCAGGTTCCAGGAGGCGCTCGAGCACCTGGAGGAGAACGCCGCACTCGTTTACGACAAGGTCGCCTACCTCGAGGCCAAAGGTGCGACTACACCTCAAGTGCTGTGCTTCCACTTGCACCATGCATGCCTACCGTAATCCTCCAATAAGCGCCCGGGGCGCTTATATTGTCACCTCCCTAGGAGAGTCGCTGAGTGGGGTGGGGGGCCGCTTATTCGCAGGCGGTGCAGGCAGATTGGAGGAATTACGGTATTTGCGCCGGTTCGATTGAATCAATCAACTCTTGCTCTAGGCGAGCTGCTGATGTCGCTGAACCGCCACGAGGACGCTGCGAGGGTCTACCACCAGCTGCTGGACAGGAACCCCGAGAACTACCGCTACTATCGCCAGTTGGAGCTGTGCCTTGGATTGGGTGAGCCGTGGGTGACAGGACGCGTCTCTGTCACTTGCTGCCTTTGTCAGAGCATTGGGTCTGCCAGGAGTGAGTGGAGTAGCGTCGATGGCTTCTCACTAATAACAGGCGACGCAGTCGAAGGCCCTTCTGGGTCAGCGCCAAAGCAGGAAGCGCTGTCGGAGGAGGAGAGGCAGGAGCGGAGGTACGACCTGTACAAGGAGCAGCTGAAGAGAACTCCCCGGGCGTCGGCGCCCAAGCGACTGCCGCTAGGATTCCTCAAAGGTAGTTTTTGGTCTTTAGGCTATTTGGGGTTGGAGAGGCTATAGCACCTGGTTGTTCGCATGTGTGTGCGCCTCGCTTGGTTGGCTGCGCGACGACCCCACGCGTAATTGGTCGCGCAGTTTTCATAAGCGAGGAAGAGTGTCGGAGGAATCCGCTCATAGTACCCAGCGACGTGACACAGCGTGGCCGCTGGTTCTCCTTTGGGTTCTACAGTGCGTCTCACCTACTCAGTTGCTGGATGGAACTGTGTTGAAACTGGTAGCATATGTTTTTTGTGTGTTGCAGGTGCCTCATTCCTGGAGCTGCTCAGGCCCTACCTTACCCAGGGACTGCGCAAGGGCGTCCCGGCGCTCTTTCAGAACATCCGCTTTTGCTACAAGGATCCCTCCAAGGTGACTCAGATTGGCCGCTGGTCATACGTCGTCTCGCGAAACGCCTTTTTTTGCGCCGTGCTTCAGACGGAGGCGATCGAGAAGCTTCTCGTCTCGATGCTGGAGTCGCTGCGCTCGAGCGGCCGTCTGCCACCCGCCGGCGAAGCGACAGAAGCAGCGTCCGAAGGCGCGTCGTCTGTGGAAGAGGAGGAGTCGCCGACGACGCTGCTGTGGCTCTGCCACTTCCTGGCGCAGCACTTCGACCTGGTGGGACAGCCGAGGCGCGCCCTGGACCACGTGGAGATCGCCATGCAGCACACGCCCACTCTGATAGAGCTGCTGGTCACCAAAGCCAAGATATTCAAGGTCTCGCTTCTACACGCACAAACATTCTCACCAGCTGCTTGGTAGAGACGCCATATTCCGCTGTTCGATTTGCAGCGCATGGGCAGTCGTGTGAGCGCCGTGAGCTGCATGTTGGAGGCGCAGTCTTTGGACACGGCCGACCGCTACATCAACTCCAAGTGCGCCAAGTACATGCTCCGGGCCAACATGGTCCCTGACGCCGAGAACATGTGCGCCAAATTCACCAGGGTAAGGGGTGAGAGAGACTGAAGGGCGGTAGACTACGGTAGGTTCTCCAATAAGCGCCCACTGTGGTTAGGTGCCACTAGCACTAGCATTATTATACACGCTCTGGAAAAATGCCAAACTCAAGATAGGGCTATATACCTACATCAGCGCAAAGACTGATTGTGGTTAGGTATGCAAGTCTGTAGAAATAGGCGACAAGAACACTTTTCTTTGGGTTTATTTTGGGGCTCTCTAGAGGATCGAAAGAACAAGTACCTTGCCCTCCCCCTCGAATAAGCGCCACCTTTCGAGGTATGTAGGTTGAAGATTAGACTCCCACAGCTCTTATTCATAGTAATTTGCCAGTATTAGCGCATCTTGTTTCCTTCGCAGGAGGGCAGTCGTCCAATGGACAATCTGAACGAGATGCAGTGCATGTGGTTCGAGACTGAGTGCGCCAACGCCCACCGCCGTCTGGGACAACTGGGCGACTCGCTCAAGCAGTGCCACCTGGTCGAGAAGGTAGAGAGGCATACAGCTTTTGTGCTACCGCATAACTGACGTTCCGAAGCTTACGTTGAATACCTCGCTTGGTTGGCTGCGCGACGTCGATCGGTGGCGCAGTTCTCATAGGCGAGGAAGAGTGTAGCAGAAGAACCCGTTCATAGTACCCAGCGACGTGTCGCTTCGTCGTCGCTGGTTCTCCATTGGGTCCGACAAGCCCCCTTATGACATACAGTTCTGTAGCAGAATCGCACAACAGTGTTTCCAAGCAACTCGTCTTGCGCCTAATTGACGACCAGTTTGGCACCAGGAGTTTTGCGCTCCTTATGATGACACCGTACTATCATTCTGTCCCGTTGTCACAGCACACAGTGTTCTCTCCCTTCCAGCACTTCGCGGGGATCGTGGAGGACCAGTTCGACTTCCACACCTACTGCATTCGCAAGACGACGCTGAGCGCATACGTCGCCCTGCTGAGACTCGAGGACACCCTCAGACAACATCGGTTCTACTTCAAGGCCGCCACTTGCGCCATCAAGGTGCGAGAGGAAGTGAAGTGATCGTACGTAACACTACACTTCGGTATCGCCCACTGTCGCTCTCAGATCTACTTACTGCTCCACGACGAGCCCGGACGAGCGGACGAAAGTCTCTCTGGCTACGACACCTCGCGAATGACCTCGGCCGAGAAGAAGAAGCTCAAGAACAAGCTGAGGAAAGAGGCGGCTAAGGTGGCGTCTTCTTCTCTTCGATGCGCAGCCGCAGCTTCCATCTGGAAATCGCTAAGTGCGCGAACTTCAGCAGAAGATGCAGGCGGCATCGCAGGACAACAAGGGTCAGGCTCAGCAGCAGCCGACGAATCAGAAGGCGAAGCCGGATCCCGACCTGGAGAAAGCGGCAGAGGTCCAGTTGACGCCCGAGGAGCTAGTCAAAGTGAGACGCGAAGCTATGCGCTATGTTTGGACTCATACTGAGCTGAGCGTTGTTTGGTCGCTTCAGACGGCGTCTCCTCTGGAGGAGGCTCTGAAGTTCCTAGACCCCCTGATGCAGCTCAAGTCCGACCAGATCAAGTCCTACCTTCTGGGATTCGAGGTCTACTATCGCAGGGGTGCGTCGTCGCGCGCGCGCGAGCTTTGCGCTTTCACAGTTGGCGCATGTGAAACTTGCGTGCGTCCTTCAGGAAAGGTGCTGCCCATGCTCCAGTGCCTGAAGCGGGCGCACGACCTGGACGCCGGCTCGCCCAAGCTGCTGCTCTGCAAGGCCAAGTTCCTGCTCTTCGGTGAGCGGAGGACGAATACCTACTTATTATTCACTTCATGGCACTGCCCGCCCAATCATCACTGCTTCCTTCTCACTCAGTGCGCCGCCACGGGCCCTTCGATGGCGCCGTGGGAGAGATTCTGGCCGAAGAGGCGCCGGCGGTGTTCGGCGGTCGGCCGCTGTCCGATCCCGAGCTGGGACCAAAGCTGCTGGTGCAGCAGGTGGAGAAGACGCCACAGCAGGCGCGCTCCCTCCCGCACAGACTGGCTGGTAAGCGCCGGCGATAGTTGTAAGAGACGCTTGCGCACAGTGCGATGGCGAAGCAATGCACTTTGCCGCTTGTTTGGAACCGTGACGCTTGCTCCGTTCTTCTCAGTGATCCAAGTGCTGTGGCTGCTTGTGGAGGCTGAAGGCAGCGCGCAGGCGGACGACGGCCTGGGAAAGCAGAAGCAGCGCCAGCACCTGCTCGACAGCCTGACGCGCAGCTTCGAGGAGCCGGCCTTGGATGGCCGCGATTGGAAGGTGCTTCCCACTCGTATGGCATGGCTCACAATGAATCCAGTCAGTGCTCTCATCTCTTCAGACCTGTCATCGTCTAGTCAAGTTGCTCAAGGGCGGCTGGTTCGGCAAGGCCGGCCTGGCGCTGGCGCCCAAACTCCTGGCCGACTTCCGCGCTCAGTTCCCCGACGCCGACTGCTTCGCGCCGCCCGCGCCGCCGAAGCTGAAGGTCGACGGCGACGGCGCCGCCGACGACGAGCAGCAGCACCAGAACGGCTGCGTCGTGGAGAACGGAGTGGACTCGGTGCGTCGTCTGGCGAAGTGGACTGCCTCTTATTTTGGAAGGGTTACGGTACAATCGAACTGCTCTGTTTCAGGTTGCTTCGCAGAAGAAGCCTGAGGAGTGAGCGCGACGGCCTGCCGTCCTTCCCGCCAACAGCCTTTTTGTGTGTCCGTTTGAGTTGTTTATTTCCTTTGCACTGCGCCGCCGTCAGCGGTCGATAGTCGCCTACCTAGGAGTGCGCGTGTGATTTTTGGCCGAGTCCTTAGTGGCGGCTAGCCTGCGAGTCCACTACGTAGAGAACAAGGGTTTGACTGTCTGTCTGCCACTCGCTGTGAGCTAGAATATTGCTGTTGGCGTTTTTTGTGGTTTCATTTCCGTGCTGTGGATCTGCGGTGAGAAGCGCGAGTCATACATAGAACTGGGCAGCGTTCTTTCCCCCCGCCTTGCTTTGGATACGCACAACGACGGCGCGCGTGCCCCTCTTTTTTGCAGTCGTTGTCGTGTTGCACCCATTTTGATTCTTGGAACACCACACGCATTTGGACGCGCGCGATAGTCGTCTTCGTATGGTCCCCAGACCGTTTGTTTCTTGCTCGGCCACACACTGTATTTGCGAGGAGGCACAGAATATAAGCTTCTGACGAATGGTCGAGTTCATTTCCTCGGTCCTATGACGACGTACATTCGTCGCTTCCCTATCTCCTCGGAATCGTGGCAGCAGAGATGTCGAGCGACGATAGCGTGCGCGCATCTTTTGGGGCGCGCAGCTTCCCCTTCCTTCGTCAGTATGATGTCGGCTGACCTCTCGAATCCCTTCGGCGGCGCCGGAAGCGCCGCCGACGGCGTCAACGGAGCAGCTGAGAACAGTGGCCCCATCGGCGGTCTCAATCTCATGCTGAACAGCGCCGACAGAGACGAAGAAGAAGAGGAGCATGGGACGGAGGCGGCTCGGATTCCCACGGTCGACACCTCAAAGGCCGCTGGTGCGCAGGCGGTGACGTCCGCGCAGCCCACGAGCGAGACGTCGCCCTTCCAGCAAGGTGGGTAGGTGCTGGACGAACGGAAGGCAGAAGTTGGCTGGTAGTGCTGAAGTACCGTAATCTGTTGCGCGGTTCACGTGACAGCCAGACAGTCCTAGTGTTGACAATTTCCTTTCGTATTTCATCCGTACATATGGTATCAACTCGTCACTTCCTGATTGAAAGTGCCACTTTTCCGTTCTTCATGCAGACCTGGAGCCGCTGTCCTCCTCTCCGCCCAGCTCGAGGCGCGGCGGTCCGTTCGGCGCTGCGTACTGCGGTGGGCGGACGCCCAACGTCAACTTCGACCTGCAGGAGGTGCAGGCCAAGTTGGACAACTTCAAGACCTGGGGATTGTCCACATACAAGTGCACAAGACAGGCCTTGTATGAGCATCTTGGAAAGGTGGCTGGGAACTTGGCCCGACATTAAAGAAAAACGTACACCACACGAATATAAAAAATTTTCGCCTGCGACGCTATCCTCTAAACGAATTTATTATTTCAGGAGCAAAAATGGCCAAAATTTTTATTTTATTTTGACAAATTCGTGTTGTATAGTGATGGCAAAAACGTAGACGCCTTTGGAGCAATCTTGGAGCGAAAATTTGGATGCCTAATGCCCAACATACGTTTTGCTACGCAAAAATGAGCTAAGATGCGAAATTTTCGCCTGTTGCGCTTTGGAAAAGATTTACATTTTGCCCCCCCCCCCCCCATCGGAGACTCTCGGGCCTGCCACTAGAATTTATTGAGAGAGCAAGTGAGCAGTGTGGCGGCGGATAGCGCCCACTTCGCTTCTTCTCTCAGACGACGCGCACGGTGGATTTGGAGGTGGACCAGAAGGTGGAGTCGGTGCGCGAGATGCAGAAGCAGTACGGGGCGCTTCTGCGCCAGGTCCAGTCCTTCGCCACACATCTGGGCAACATGGGCGCCGCCCAACACGCCATCTCCATGACCTTCTTCGAGCTCAGCCGCAAGGAGACTGACCTGAAGGTACTCGCGAGAGGGAAGGAGGGAGAGTTGACTGAGCCATGGCTCTTACCGTTCCTGTGGACGATTCCATTGCAAATTTTGCAACAGTCATTGCAGTGTTGGAGAACTGACATTTCCAATAGCACAGAACGTTACCGTACTTGACGTAACGCACTCGTGACCCAGCTACCGAAGGGTCATTTCCCAGCGCTAGTACCTCTGCCGCTGCTTCTTCCAGGAGGAGTTCCAGTCGTCGGCGGAGACGCAGAAGTTGGTGGCCGACAACGCGGAGAGCCTTCTGCAGGCTGTGAACTTCTTCGCGGCCAACCTGCAGACGATGGTGGAGAAGGCCATTGAGGACACCCTGGCCACCGTCAGGGCATACGAGAACGCCAGGTATGTACTAGGGGTAGTAGTAGCGTTTTGGACGATGCTTCTCACTTCCAAACTGCGGCCCGTCTCCGTCCAAGGCTGGAGTACGACGCGTACCGGGCCGACCTGGCGTCCCTTCAGCAGACGCAGCCGCAGGTGGGCGCCGAGGCGAGCTTCCGCGAGCGGCTGTCCCTGGCCGAGAGAACCTGCGAGGAACACAAGACGGCCTTCGACCGACTCAGAGACGACGTCCAGGTAGAGAGGCGAAGGGCGCAGCGAAGTGTCGTTTAGAGCTCTGTAGTGAGCCCGGCCAAAAGCATATGCTCGACTCGTGCATTCTGTCGGCGCCGCCTATATCGTGAATGCTACTATGCCCTCACCGTCAAACGGACCCCCCCCCCCTCCAGTAGGTTGAAGAAATACGTCTCCAGGGCTTATTAGAGTGCTTGCGGTAACCGCCTGCTGGATTATGCAAGTGCAGCCGATATTCGCGCCAACGATTACCCCCCCCCCATGTCTTCAACCTATTTTACTCGTTTGGCGTCTTTCAAATCACCGCACTGCTACCTCAGGTGAAGGCGAAGCTGCTGGAGGTCCACAGGGCGAAGGTGATGTCGAAGCAGCTGCTGCTCTACCAGAACGCCGTCAGCTCCTACTTCTCAGGCAATCAGGCGGCACTGGAAGCCACTCTCAAGCAGTTCTCCATACAGCCAAAGATCCGGGCCGACAAGCCGGCCAGCTTTCTCGAGCGCTGACTGCGCTTCTTCGCTTCCTGTTTCCTTGTTAGCGCTCGCGCTCTCTCTCTCTAGTCGCGTTTCGCTTCTTTGTTTTATGCGGATGGGTTTTGGCGATTTGCTCGCTCGCGTTCCGTTGTGTCTCTCTCGGTCGAAGGAAGCGCTGTGGTCTCTCCCGCGTTCTGCAATATTAGGGCTCTCCAATGTCTGGCGGCTACGGTAGCGGCTGTCGTATTATGGTTGACTGTTGTACCTACTACTATCAAGGGCGGTCCCGTGGACTTGATTTTCTTGGGCTTACTTATGCGTCAAATTCATTCCGATAGCGCGCGGCGCGATGCATCTCCTCGTTCGAGTTGTCTTCTAAGGGAACGCAGCTGTGTTAGAGTTTGCTGGGAGCGGTTTTCCAAAGGCCGACCGAGGTAACACCATTGGCAGCACGGAAGGAGACGACACGTGATAATTACACGGGTAGCGTCGACAACTAGGACTACAAGAGTAGCCCAGCTAGCGGAAATGAGGGATCTCAAGACATCACAGTCACGGACAGAAGAAGCACTCGAGCTCCGTTCCTGCTTCGCAGCTACACGCGCTGCCACTCTAGTAGAGCGGCGTCTGCTCAGGCGGCGCTTAGTAGCAGGGCGACGATGAAGCCGTAGAGACCAAGAACCTGGAAAGGACAACAACAAGTGTGCACATTGAAAGTGGTTCCAACTCGTTCTGCTAAATACCACGAGGCAAAACTGATCGATACAATACGGCACCTCGGCGAAGATGAGTATGAGAATCATGCCGACGAAGAAGCGCGGCTGCATGGCCAGCGCGCGGACGCCCGCCTCGCCGGCGATGCCGATGGCGTAGCCGGCGCCCAGGCCGCAGCCGCCGCACACGATGCCCGCGCCGAACTGGGCGAAGCCTCTGCAACGGAAAAACAGTGCCAGTAGTCAGTACCCCCTGGGAGTCACTGCGGTAACGAACCGCTGAAAACGACGTGGGGCGAGCAGCACACGCTGCTACCCAACCGATACCCAAGGCGACAGACACTCTCCCCGGCAACGTGAATCGTCTACCTATTCACACAAAGAGAACGCGACACACTCACACGTCAATGGTGTAGCCCTTGCCGGCCGGGCCCACGGCGCCGCCAACGATAACCGACACGACGAGGCCGTAGATGGCGACGATACCTGGAAAGAAGAAGCGCGTCGTCGTCTCGTCAACAACAGGAAAGCGCAATTCTCCCGACCTGCCATGATGACTGGAATGAGGGCCTTCATGGCCAGGTCGGGACGGGAGACGGCCATGCAGGCGATGCCCGTGCCGGACTTGGCAGTGCCGTAGGCGGCGCCGGCCGCCGTCAGCACCATGGCCAGACTGATGCCCATGGAGCCGAAGAAGGGCGCGTACAGCTCCACTTCCGGGTCGTCGAAGTCCGAGGACATCCTTGCTGCGGCTTCTCGGCGCCCGCTGAGACTCGCTGCTGCTACACGCGAAGAGCGACGGCCGTCGACTTCTCTGCTCGACTCGACAAGACCGCTGCTCAACTCTGTACCCTTGCTTTCTGTGGGAGGAAGTGAGAACGCTCTACTCGAGCTTACGAAGATAGCGAGTGCCACAATGACACCTTCTCCTTCATTCACCAGTCTATCGATTTCCGACAATGTTATCTACTATTTTGCGGCAACATGGAGAATTTCCAAGAGCTCACAACGGACTACTACGTACATACATGCAGGAGCACAACTAGATACGTAGTCTCCAAACTTCTTACAGACTTCTGTGGGGGGGGAGGGGGGGGGGGGGGAGCATCTACATGGAAGCCATGGAGTGGCGTGGTGTACCAGGTACCCAGTTGAGTCGAGTTGCTGAGGTCTAGACCTGGTCTGAACGGCGACGGCGTCTCGATGGAGAGGAAACGGCTGAAGGGTCGGCGTCGGTTGGGCTGCTTCTGTCGCCGGACAATGGCCGTCTACTCGGACATTGCAAAATATGGAAGGCACACCAGAAATTCCCGACCAATCCCATAAGAAGAGGGGCAACGAAGCTCGAACCGAAAGTCTTTCTTTACAAGTTGTATTACTTGAAGTACTTATAAGAAGAAGAAGAAGAAAGGAAGTGGCGATGCCGTTCTGGAGCAAGAAGAAGGACGCGCAGGACGAGAAGACGGCGTCGACGATGGGGCGACAGCACCAAGCGTCCTCTAGCAGCAGCAGAAAGGCCAGGTCGGCAGTCGTCGCCGAGCAGTCTAAGTCGCAACGGCGGTCGGTGCCTTCCAAGACGGACAAGAAGACAGCGCCGTCGTCGGCAACGCGACAGCACCAGGCGTCTTCTGGCAGCGGCAGCAGAAGGTCGAGGCCGGCAGTCGTCGCCGAGCATTCGAAGTCTCAGCGGCAGTCGGCGTCGTCCAAGACGAAGTCGAAGAATGAAGCCGGAAGATCGGCAGGCGGCGCCGTCAAGAATCCGAGTAGCGCGTCGACCACCAAGAAGGCGCCAGCAGTCGTAGAGTGGCAGCAGCAGCAGCCGAAGCGACCGCAGCAGAAGCAGAAGATCGTCCGTCTCAACGTGTCGGCCCAGATGGGACTGGCGGCGATGACGTCCAACTTCCTGATGACCAACGCGCTGGCCCTAATCGCGGTGGCCCTCGGCCTGGTCATCTACGCCGTTCTCCAGGAGTATGCCCCTCCCCAAGACTCGACGAAGGGGCAGCAGGACATGCGCGTCAAGTCGCTGGTGCTGCTGGGCTACGCGGCTGTCTTGGCCCTCGTCCAGGTGGTCTGCATCGCCGGCCTCAAGGCAAATCGAATGGCTCGACTAACGGTGCTGCGGATCTATGCTCTCTTCGCCCTACTCATCGGCTTCGGCAGCGTCGCCGTTGCCATTTGCCTCGCCATGCGACCGCTGCCGTCGGGAAATGCAGATGAACAGCACGAAGCAGTGCGAAATTCTGAAGAACCGGCTGTGCTGAGAAACGACTCGAGCAGCATTGGTGGGGTACTCCTTCTGCTAGTCGGCGTCATCCAGCTCCTCGGCTGCCCGCTCGCCTTTTGCCACATCAACGCCGTCGTCAGAGAACGCCACGAAAACTGGCTGGATCTTCCGCTGTACATTCGCAGTACGCCCGTGCAAGGGGTTCCGAAACGGTCGCACCAGCAACAGCAGCCGGACAAGTCACAAGTGAAGGAGCTGGATCCGCTGGCGAAGAAAGCCGCTGCTGTGGTCTACTTGCCGCGCAACGTGGTGCTGGCCCGAGAGGCGATTCACCAGCCGATGACTCACCGCCGAGAGGAAGCAGCACCACGAGTGACCGTGGCTGAGGCACCCAAGCAGACGAGAAGCCGTAGCAGACGAAGAAGCCACAGAAGACACGACGAGCAGCGCGAGAAGAAGGCAGACGCTGGCAGACGCGAATCGTCGAAACGCAGCGGCGCCGTCGACACTGACAAGATACCGACGCCACCGGTGCAGACCACTCCGCCGTCTGGCTCGATGGCCAGCAGCGCGACCGCCGCTTCCTCCGTTGCCACCACCCAAAGCAAAGGCGACTCGACCCTGTCGATGACCGGCCGCGACCCGTCGGGCGCCAGCAGCCAAAGCGAACTGCAAGAAACGCCCGCCTCCATGGAGACAGCGAGAACGGCGACCGAGCTGACGAGCAGCACACCTGAGAGTCCGTCGGAGCTGTCGTCGACGCCGGCGTCGCCATCGTCGGACGAAGAAGAGGACGACGACGACGACGAGGAGGAGGAGGAAGAGGGCGTCTCCACAGCTCGATCGCCAGCTCCCAGCGTCGCCAGCACCGCAGTCAGCAGCGACGCGCCCCTGTCCGACTACTGCATAGACGAGCAGTCGGCGGCCCAGAAGTGATCGTGATGGCATTTGATCGAGTGATACTCGCCTCGCCTACTGCCGCGCTTTTTGTGTGCGCGCGCTTTCGCACTATTCGCCTCACTGTTTCCTTATTCCGTCGTCCGCAGCGAATAAGCGCTGGGTTTGAATCCGATGCGAAAAGATAAGCGGAGAGCAACGTTTGTTTGTATCATATTTGTATCCGAATGCGGTGGCGACCTAAGGGATCGTTCAACAAGCACTTCTTGCCCGCCCAGTGTACATACAGTACTACATGCTATACATAATGTTGCGGATCTAGTTGCGTACCGAGTCGTTCAACGCACAGTTTTGAAATCGGTACTACGCAAAACAGTCGCAGATTTTGGGTTAGGCGGTCGTCTAGACTCGGCAATTATTCGGGGGCGAAGTAGGGTACTAGATAGTCGAGCAGAGTGATTCCAAATGGAAGGGCCGCCATCAAGGCCACCAGTCGACCTCCAAACCAGGGATAGAAGAGCTCTTCCTTTCTTTTGTACGCGGCCGCTACTATAGCCCGGGCACATTTGTCGGCCGGGAGCGCAAGTCTGAGAACTCGTTGAGCCGTCAGCCCGTCCAAGTTGTCGCGCAATCCCTGGGTATCTGTGAATGTAGGGCGCCGAACTTGGTAAGCAATTGTCGAGCCGAATTCGATCCCTCTCATCTACCGATCGCGCCGAGGGAGCAGACGGTGACTCCCACATCGGTTCGCTGCATCTTTAGCTCTGTTCTCAACCCTTGAAAGAAGCCGTCGAGAGCTCTCTTGCTGGAGCTGTAGGTTGCTTGGCGTGGGTAGCTGTACTTGGCTGGAACGACGACGAAGATGAGAGCCAAAATCTCTTGAAAGCGAAACAGAACAGCAGGAAGACTCACCAACCAGCGAGGAGCAGACGACCACCTGACCGGAGGCTCGTTCGAGGAATGGCAGAAGTAGTGACGTGAGCCGGACGTTTGCGAAGACGTTGCACTGGAAGGTCCGTTTGAAGAAGGCGTAGTCCGCGTCCGAGCCCTGCCAGAACCTTTGCGGCGAGTCCCCCTTGTGGTTCAGCACCAAGTAGTCCAAGTGGTGGCGGTAGGTACGAATAACGACCTGCACGTCGAGTATGCTGTCAGCGTGCGCTCCTCGAAGGCGATGCAACCAAAGTGCCGCCGTTTTCAACCTTGGCCAGTTCCGTGACTTGGTCTTCATCTGCCATGTCAGTGCTGACGACTATGCAGTCGGCGGCGCCGAGCTCCAGGCAGCGCTCTTTGACCTGTTGATGAACCATGTCTCGGCAACAGATTGTGCGCGACATAGCGGCCGACGATTACCGCCTCAAGCTTGGCCAGTCGGCGAGCGGTTATGACGAGGCGACAGCGTCTTCTGGAGAATTCGTAGGCCAGTTCCTCGCCGATTCCCTGGCTCGCTCCGGTTACAATGACATTCGGTGGAGCCATATGCTACTGACTAAGACTTGTTCGAGGTCTTGGTCGCAAAGGAACAAAGCTTCTAGGCGTGCTACGTATATTTTGTTAGACCATTCACTACCGCAAAATCAAAGTTGCCGTTACAGCTAGCGCTCAGCCCTGCGTTTCGCGAGAAAATCGCGTTGTAGCAACGGTTGTCTGTGCAGCCAGCCCTCTGCACGGTAGAAGGAAGGGCTGGGAAGTGTGAACCGGCGATTCACTCGCTTGCTCCTGCAGCCATATCATTGGATACCCAGACATGCACCCCTATGTATACTCCTCTTTGAAACGTGAAGGCGTTACGGTAGCTGAAATGGTTGCCGCAAGCAACCACGTTTGTGTATTACGTATTGATGTGTGGCAGTGTATTGTTTGAATAATCGCGATCGGCGAAAGGGAAATCGAACCCTTTTTGACCCGATTAGTTGAATCGTTGGTCAGTCAGTCGGTCCGAACGAACTGGACTCCAGTCATGGCGGGAGAAGAGAACGGCGCTGGGGAATCCGCTTCGCCGCCGCAACAGAACGAATCTGCAAAGGTACGCGCTGTGCTGCTTCCGTGTGCCCCTTTTGCAGTCGGTCGTCGGAGCGAGGTTCTCTGATTCGTGTGTCGAATATGCAGGATGACGAGCAACATACTCCCGAGGAGAAGGAGACGGAGAAGCCAAAGGAGGAGGAAGTGCCCAGCGACGACGACTCGAAGAAGAAGGAGACGAGAAGGCGCAGCGGCAGCGACTCGGGTCGCGATCGCGATCGGAATCGCTCCTCCGCTTCTCGGATCGGCGGCGGCGGCGGAGAGGAGCAGCGGCGGAAGCTCTTTCTGGGCGGCCTGACCTTCAACACGACGGACGACCTACTGCGCGACTACTACGGCAAGTGGGGCGAGATCGTCGACTGCATCGTCATGCGCGACTCGGCCAGCAGGAAGTCCAGAGGTAATCAAGTACCTTCTCTACACTAAACGGGCTACTGTAGCGCTAATCGATTTCTACGGCTGCAGGATTCGGATTCGTCACCTTCGCCGAGGAGGACCAACTCAACGACGCCATGAACAACCGGCCCCACATCATCGATGGGCGCAACATCGAGCCGAAACGAGCCACTCCCAGAGACGTGAGGACGCTTCGAAAATCGACAGTTTCTGTTTGAGTTGAGAATCGACGGAGCTTTGCCATTCCAGCAAAAGTCGGAGGCGAACATCACCGTGAAGCGACTATACGTGAGCGGCATTCGGGACGACCACACCGAAGACATGCTGAAGGATTATTTCGGAGGGTACGTTGGTTTTGGCGCGTATCGTTAGGGGCGAATGCTTATCGTGCAGTTGTGTGTGGAAAGAAAAGCGCTGAATCCGAGAAGCAGCTTGTGTTTGCGCTCACTTTGGCCTTCCCTTCCCCTTCCAGTTTCGGAACGGTGGAGTCGGCGGAGATCATCACGGACAAGCACACGAACAAGCCTCGCGGCTTCGCCTTCATCACCTTCGACGACTACGACGCCGTCGACAAATGCGTCAGTAAGTGGGAGACGCCTTGCTTGGTTGCTGTGTTATGGCCCACGCACGACACGACATGTAAAGGTATTGGCGTTCCTTCATTGGGCCGAGCGCTCTGGACTATACAATGGGCGCTAATGTCGCCTGCGCTGTGGAGTTACTGCAGCCGACATTGGCGCAACGAGAAACATAGACACTCTGTCACCACAGTGGTTGCCCATTGCAGTGGAGAAGTCGCACCAGATCGACGGCAAGCGCTGCGACGTCAAGAAGGCTCTGAGCAAGGAGGAGGTCCGTCGCGCGCAGCAGCAGGAGCGCGAGAAGCAGGATCGGGACTCGAATCGAAGACGTGAGCAGCAGATTACCGAACGGTTTCCAATGTTGTTTCAAACAGAAGCTCGGTGAAGCGGCAGATAAACATGTAAGAGGGCCGAAGCGCCACACCGATGTTTGATACGCTAATCTCTAATGCAGGGTACGACGACGACCGCGATCGCGACAGAATGGGCGGCTACGGCTTTGGGTCGGGCGAGAGAAGCGACCGACGCTACAGCGGCTATGATCGGGCGCCCATGGACCGCTACGATCGCTACGGTCCGCCGCCCCTGCGCGACGACTACGCGCGAGGGCCGGCGCGCGTGAGCGCATGGGACGACAGGCCATGGTCCAGTGGCGCGTCGCCCACCGCCACTTGGAGTTCGAGAAGCGGTGCGGGAGTTATTGAAAGGGAACTTGCGCGACTTCGCAATTGCTGTGATAATGACGGTTGCAGTGGGCGGCTACGCCGACACCAGAGGCTACGGAAGTAGCGTGCCCGTCTACGAGGAGCCTCGCTATGCCTCGATCGGAAGCTACGGCGGCGGCGCCAGCAGCATGGGATACGAGCGCAGCCGTCCCGACCCCTGGGCGGCGGGCAGCGCCCCCTACGGCGCTGCGTCCAGTTCGCAAGGGCTGACGGCCAGCTGGAGCTCTCAGCCGGCGCCGGCACTCGACCCCTGGGCTCCCAGAGGTAGGAGACTTCGGCTAGATCGACTCTTACGTTTCACCTATCGCTAATGGAAGCCAGCCATTCTTCCGCAGGAGGAGACAGCTGGCAAGCGCGCTACTCGGGCGGCGGCGGGCGCTTCTGATCCGACGCGCTCTACGACTGCGCTCTCCAGGTGAGATGAACGATACTACCGACAGACAGCAACAAGTGGCGCCTCGATTAGAAAGCTAACTTCCAAGCGCAGAACCTATAGGACCATCGTCTCTCTTTCAGGCCCCTTGCGCAAGTTGCGACGTCCGTTCTTGTCTATCGGTTAGTGTGTGCGTGCAATGCTGTTGTCCCAAACCTGAGAGAAAGGCGCACTGAGCCAGGCTTATGACTTCGCTGAGTGAGGCGGAACAGGAAGGAAGAGAAGCAGCGAACTAAACATAATTCAGTTTCGTCCAGTTCCATTTGGGTGTTGTTGCGTGAGATGAGGCTCGTTGCTTACTTATTCCCGTACTCTTTGTAGCTATCTGTCTCGTCCTGCAGCGTTCTCAGTAGGGATACGCTCTATGTTGGGAGGTGAATTCATTTTGGTGTGTTCTTAGAAGGCCGCATTAGACAAACGGCAGTTGAGGCTTTCCAGAAAAGACGATGCACGGGCTATGGTTGAGTCTGAGCGACTTCTTTAGCATACTAAGTTCGAGTACTGTAGTGTCGCACTGAGAAATAGACGTCACAGAGGCCCCCCAGAAGATCAGATGTGAGTGGAAGCCAGCGAAGCTAGCGACAGACCAGTGAGGCAAGCTAGCAGCCAGGCTGAGTGAGCAGAGGAATGAATTCCAGTCTCACTAGCTTCCCAAAATAGCAAGACAGGATACTGAGACGAGTCGGCACCGTAGCAAGGTTTGTACATCGTGCAGTCGCTGAGTGTAGCATGCGTTGTAAACGGTTCGTCATTTGAGTGAGGCTTCTAATACATATGCTAGCAGTTCGCCAATTTCAGGCCCGATTATGCACCCGGTATTGCCACAACGAGAGCTCGAGAACGGGAAAGACCTGACCAACTTGAAGAATCAATGCAACGGATCTAACAACAACCACAAGAACAGGTAAGGTGTGCATAGGGTACGCTTGAGAGGGAGTGACGAGAGCGCGCGACGCTTCAAAGTGTCATCGGCCGCCCGGCCATGGAAGCATCCACTTTCAGCCGGGCAGCGTCACGGGTAGAAGCGCAGGGCGCGCATCGCCGCCGTCTCCCGTCTCCGGCGCCCAAACTAGAGCTCGTCCTCGACGGCCGCCTTCTTGGAGAAGCCCTTCTCCTTCAGCAGGTCGTTGCACTGGGCGCGGTCGTAGGGCGACAGGTCGATGCGCTGAAGGAGCGCGAGTGCAAGGATACTTAGAAGCTGTGGAGAAGACCGGATGGACGCAAGGAAGCACCTCCGACTCCTGACCCTCGTCGTCCAGCAGCACCAAGTCGGGATTGTGGCCCGGAATCGCCTTGAACTCAACGTCCTCACTGGAAGTCGGCGACGACAGATTTGAACATTGGTTTCACATGGAAGGAGCCATTATTACACTGACTGAACCCACTATTTTTCCACGTCTTCGCGAATGAAGCGCTTCACCTCTGGAAGCCTGTTCAGTCGTCATCCGTTGCACGACTGAAAGCGAAGAGCATAAGTACTGTAACAACGAGAATGCCGCAAAACGGTGGGGGGCTCTTACTTCCACGCGGGCTTTCAAGGCAGTCGAGTGGTAGGCGACGTTGAGCAATAGCGACAGCAGCAGCAGAGCGGCCGCCGTCTTCATCTTGTCCCGTCACGTTATCGGCGTTGTCCAAGGCACCTAGGAAGTAGCGCTGAATCGCTGGAGTATCTATCATGGTTGGCGCGGCAGCGCCAAACCATAATATGTTCCATCCAGGCCGCGCGCACCTTTTCCCATCGTCACGATGTTTGTTTCTCGGGCTGTACTAAACGGAATCGGCTGAAATTTGGTACACTAAAGGACTTTATCATAAACAGATTAAATTCCACATTTGGTGAAAATCGGTTAAGAGTAGCAAAAGTTACAGGCGCAAAAAGGATCGCGGCGCGTTTCTTGTCCCACGGGCGGGGGGGTGAATTCTTCTCCGTCTCCTTCTTCTCCTCCTCCTCCTTCTCCTTCACGTCACGCTCTAACGGCCATCAATCAGGATCTCGTCCAGTCGCCTTCCATTCTTCCCACCGATGGTTGCGCGCAGGTAACACCAACCCCCGAAGTGCCCCCGCTTGTTCAGGAGACCCTGCATAGGTGCCCCAAAATTGTCCTGTTAAGTTTTGTGCGTGCCTCAAAGTGCCCCCGCTCGTTCAGGAGGCCCTGCATAGGTGTCCCAAAATTGTCCTGTTCGCTTTGTGCGTACCTCAAAGTGCCCCCGCTCGTTCAGCAGGCCCTGCATAGGTGTCCCAAAATTGTCCTGTTAAGTTTTGTGCGTGCCTCAAAGTGCCCCCGCTCGTTCAGGAGGCCTTGCATAGGTGTCCCAAAATGTCCCGCTAAGCTTTGTGCGTGCCTCAAAGTGTCCCCGCTCGCTCAGGAGGCCCTGCATAGGTGTCCTAAAATTGTCCTGTTCGTTTTGTGCGTGCCTCAAAGTGTCCCCGCTCGCTCAGGAGGCCCTGCATACGTGTGCCAAAATGTTCTACTCGTTTTGTGCGTGCCTCAAAGTGCCCCCGCTCGTTCAGGAGGCCCTGAATAGGTGCCCCAAAATTGTCCTGTTAAGCTCTGTGCGTTCCTCAAAGTGCCCCCGCTCGTTCAGGAGGCTCTGCATAGGTGTCCCAAAATTGTCCTGTTTACTTTGTGCGTGCCTCAAAGTGCCCCCGCTCGTTCAGGAGGCCCTGCATACGTGTCCCACAATTGTCCTGTTAAGTTTTGTGCGTGCCTCAAAGTGCCCCCGCTCGTTCAGGAGGCCCTGCATAGGTGTCCCAGAATTGCCCTGTTCAGTTTTGTGCGTGCCTCAAAGTGCCCCGCTCGTTCAGGAGGCCCTGCATAGGTGTCCCAAAATTGTCCTGTTCGTTTTGCGCGTGCCTCAAAGTGAATCCGCTCGTTCAGGAGGCCCTGCATACGTGTTGCAAAATTGTTCTACTCGTGTTGTGCGTGCCTCAAAGTGCCCCGGCTCGCTCAGGAGGCCCTGCATAGGTGTCCCAAAATTGTCCTGTTCGTTTTGTGCGTGCCTCAAAGTGTCTCCGCTCGCTCAGGAGGCCCTGCATACGTGTCCCAAAATGTTCTACTCGTTTTGTGCGTGCCTCAAGTGTCCCCGCTCGTTCAGGAGGCCCTGCATACGTGTCCCAAAATTGTCCTGCTCGTTTTGTGCGTGCCTCAAAGTCCCCCCGATCGTTCAGGAGGCCCTGCATACTTGTCCCAAAATTGTTCTACTTGTTTTGTGCGTGCCTCAAAGTGCCTCCGCTCGTTCAGGAGGCCCTGCATACGTGTCCCAAAATTGTCCTGCTCGTTTTGTGCGTGCCTCAAAGTCCCCCGATCGTTCAGGAGGCCCTGCATACTTGTCCCAAAATTGTTCTACTTGTTTTGTGCGTGCCTCAAAGTGCCTCCGCTCGTTCAGGAGGCCCTGCATACCTACATAGGTGTCACAAAATTGTCTTGTTTGTTTTGTGCGTGCCTCAAAGCGCCCCCGCTCGTTCAGGAGACCCTGCATAGGCGTCCCAAAATTGTCCTGTTTGTTTTGCGCGTGCCTCAAAGTGCCTCCGCTCGTTCAGGAGGCCCTGCATACGTGTCGCAAAATTGTTCTACTCGTGTTGTGCGTGCCTCAAAGTGCTCTCGATCGTTCAGGAGGCCCTGCATACGTGTTACCAAATTGCCCTGCTCGTCCCGTACGTTACCCAAATATGTCAAGCTCGTACGAGAGCCTTTACAGTCGTGTCTCAAGGTGGCCTACATCGGTAACGTGGGCTGATTGGCTCCGCCAATCAAAAAGTAAGAGTATTTCATGTAAAATGCCCAAGGGCAGAAAGAGGAATATGTTCCAAGTATGAAGCATGTAAAAGTAAGAGTATTAAACGATATTCCTATGGTGTAGCAAATGCGGCGCTTTGCGCCGCCCACCAATTTGTTGAAGAAAGAATAGTACCAGTATTGATTGAAAGAAAGCATTTTCGACTAAAATCATCCACACAAACTGCGCAAAGGTCACAACGACACGCGGTAACATATTCGGCACATCCTAGCGTGTCGTTGTGACCTTTGCGCAGTTTGTGTGGATGATTTTAGTCGAAAATGCTTTCTTTCAATCAAAACTGGTACTATTCTTTCTTTAACAAATTGGTGGGCGGCGCAAAGCGCCGCATTTGCTACACCATAGGAATATCGTTTAATACTCTTACTTTTACATGCTTCATACTTGGAACATATTCCTCTTTCTGCCCTTGGGCATTTTACATGAATAGAATCAACTGTCGTCAGCAGCAGAGGGAATAAAAGAGTGCGCGGATCCGCGCGCGACTTCCAACACGTGTCTCTCACGAATTACGCAGAGCGCCAGCGCAGCAGTCGGCCGCCGTCGCGAGAATGGTTTATTCTCTCTCGCTTCCTATGCCACTCACGTAGAAGGAAAGCCCGTCGCGACGACGATACGTCGGAGAATATTCTCGGGAGGCGGTAGGTACATAGTAGCGAATAAAATATATGATGAACATCGACGAGCGGGAAGCGCAACTGCGCACCCGAAAGAGACGTGACGACGGCGCTTGTTTCGTGCTAAATAGATAGGCAGGGAAAGACCAGTCGAAGAACAAATATGTAGATCACAGTGGAGAACAAGGTACACACGTACATTGCCACACGTACGGAGTAGACTCGCAAACTCGGTAGCTGCCCGTAACTTGAGGTACAGTAACAGATATTGCGCCGCGATGAACCAACGGACAGAGTACGTAGGAACACAGCTTACAGCTGGCAGGCGAGAGATACAGTACAGTGGAAGCTAATTTAGAAACTGTCGCCGGCGACGCGGTTTTGTTCCATAACGGCCGTCTCCTTTAGGATGCGGCACACGGAGAACGGAAGGTGGTCGGTCACCATGCGAATGCTCAGCTTGATCTTGGAGAAACGTCTGAAACAGATAGCTACTGATCACACAGTGAATATCAATCGCGCAACATACAGTGACTCACTGGCACATAAGCTCAACGTCCAGTCAGACACTATCAACTTCTCTGAAGCACCTGTAGTCCGTCCAGTCGATGAAGTAGCGACTGCCGGCGCTCTGCAGGTCGTCGTCGTCGTCGGCGTCCTCTTCGGCTGCCGGCTTCGTGACGTGCATCACCCTGCCCGGAAGGAAGAGCGCCACTTGTGACCGCTTGCACTGCCGCTGCTGCGCCAGACTTCCTCCCTCCTCGTCAGTGCCGTAATCGGTGGAGAGACGTGGCGACTCTGGTCCCCTCGACGCCGACAGCAGAGGCTGATGGTCCGTAACGGTCACTCGGTTTCCACCGCCTGATTCCGTTGTGACAGCATGGGTCAAACGGGCCACTGGGTCCGGCGGCGGAGCGTCAAACGCCAGGGCAGGATTCGTAACACCGGGTTCCACGTCCATTCTTCGCTCCTGTTGGCCTGAATCGTCAAACGAAACTACAGTACACTACCGTATGCGAGAGGGAGTGTGTGCGCTGCTCGTGAAGTACCCGGCCGTCCGAGCGCGTCGTGGGCCGATCCGCAGAGCAGCCGGAAGCAGCCCTTGAGCAGGATCTCGAACTTGGGCCGGTCGCAGTTCTCCACCGTCTCCACCACCTCCCTCTTGAGTCGCTCCATTGACTGGAAGGAGAGACGCGGCACCAAGTCGTCACCCACGACCACGCTGCAGATGCTGTCGCGCGACTCGAGAAGCAGGTCCTCGCTCACTACGCACCCCGGCGGAGAGAAGGCGAAGCAGCGCACCCGCGGGTATTTTGGTCTGAATCGACAAATACGTACCTAGAAGTTAGCTTTAAGATTACCGTATTGTTGAAGAGGCATTCAACTATAAATGTGCATACAAAAAGGCTCGTATATAGAACCGATATTGGAGCATGAACCACCATAGATAAGTACCTCAAAAGCAAAGCGACGACGGCGGCCACTCCAGCTCCCAAGCTGTGGCCGGTAACAACCAACTCGTAATTGGGGAACAGGCAGAAGAGATCTGGAAGCGAGGCATCTCGACGTCAACACTCTTCTACCATTGAAACGTTGGTAACAGTACCATCGAGTGTCTTGTGGCTTTCCAGCGACTGGTAGACGTATCTGGCGCTCTTCAACATTCCCCTATGGACTCTGCTTCCTCCGTTGGCGTCCCGCTGCGCCGACTGCGCGTAGGGCTGCGCGTTGGCGCAATTGTCGTCGAAGGAGAGGGAGTCGTCGCTGGCGCACAGATCCGTGACCACGTCCCGAAGGGACATGGAGCCTCGAATGGTCACCACCACCGACCCAGTTCTGTGGTCGACCGCCGCCACGAAGGGCACCTGCGATGTATCGCATGGCAGTGCCAGATTGATTAACGTTACAATTGTCACCGCCATAACCTTCGGATCTTTGTCTTAGGATTTGACGATCTTAGCGATCTCGCGCTACGCTGGTGCTAGGAAGCTGAAATTTGGATATGTTCCGGGGTTTTCGACGCAGATCACGAATATGTGACCAGATATTCTAAATTCATTCCCATTTGTGAGGTTTTGTATATGCCCAAATTTTACAATCGCGCAACAGACGAGTGAAGTGACGAACGATGATTGTGCAGTTGAACCCGCAGCCGCTTTTTCGGCAGAAAATTGACTGATATCGATTGGGCTGAAATTTGGCACAACAATAGATGGTACAAAAGCAAGTACTTTATTCAACTACACAATCATCGTTCGTCGCTTCACTCGCCTGTTGCGCGATTGAAAAATCCGAACGTACGCAATATCTCATAAATGGGAATGAATTTAGAAAATCTGGTCACATATTCGTGATCTGCGTCGAAAACCCCGGAATATATCCAAATTTCAGCTTCCTAGCACCAGCGTAGCGCGAGATCGCTAAGATCGTCAAATCCTAAGATAAATATCCGAAGGTTGTGGCGGTGGTAATTATAACGTTAATGCTTCATGGATCGAACTAGGGCGCATTTTAGATAATCACCGTTACCGTCTACGCGACCAGTACGCATCCCACCTCGTAGATTCTGTTGTGGAAGCTGGCAAAGAAGAGATCGGTCTCTTGGACGTCGGCCGTCAGCAGGAAGGAGGAGGCGTTGCACTGACAGCAGTTGTCCTCCACGATCAGCACCTGCGCCAGTTTCAGATCTCTGCACATACTGCGAGCGCAGCCGTAGACATTCCACAGTATCGCACCTGGTCGCAGCGACAGCGCTGGCAGCAGTGCAGTCGCCTCAGGAGGCGGCACCAGGGTCGGCAGCCGAAGTTATTCCACACGTAGTAGGGCCAGCCGTAGACGGCCAGCGAGAACTCCATCATGCGGCTCGCTGGAAGGCGTCGCGTCTCCTTCTCACTGTCTCCATCCGTAGCGACAACTACTACAGTAGTACCCAAGTCGATGTTCATCCACTCGGGCACGGGTGAGGGCGCAGCGGACCCGAGCGGCGCCACCATGACGGGCTCGGCGGGCACCAGGCTGTCCGTGGACCGCTCCAGAATGCCGTCTGGGACGACGTGCTTCCGGTGGACCATCAGGAGAATGCCCGCCCACACGTCCGACATCACGAGATCCGTGTCCTCGAAGAAACTGCCTGAGAGGTGAGGGACGATTGAAAAGAAGGCACACAACGAACTGTGGAGTAGCCAGTTGCGCGCTGGCCATTGTACATTACACAATGTGCACCATGTCAAATATACCGTATTGGCATACTGTATGCCTGAACACTACAATATAGTACTACTACAACTGCTATTCGTAGTAAATATATCTGTACTGCACGTCATGTATAGGATATTCATTGCACGGAAGGCATATCGGCCACCAGAAGAAGGGTTGAAACATTAAGCCCCCCCCCCCCCCGAAATAGTAAGCCCCCGGGCTTACTAGAGTATTTACGGTATCGAAGCATAGGACCTCTAGTATACTAAAACAAACCTAGCAAGTCGGCGACGTCCTCGAAGGCGGCCTTGGCGTTATCGTCGGCCGTGGCGCAGAGCAGCACCAGCCGAAGTCGGCGCTTCCACAGGCGCTTCGCCTGCTCCCGATTCAGGTTGTGGTCGTGCCGGCCGTGGTGGTGACCCGGTCGTCGGACGCCCAAGCCCGAGTTGGCAGCTTGGGAGCCTAATGGGCTCACAACAGCCAGGAAGGCGGCCACGAATCCGACGATGACGCACCAGTTGAGGCCGACCGTGATCTGGATGGCCAGCAGAGCCGTGCCCTCCTGGCAGGCGGAGGCCGTCGAACCTTCAACGGCGACACAACCACCTGAGCTCACTCTGTGGCACCAGCTCAGTCGGTGCGCTTTGTGGGGTGCGCTGATTAGAGACAAATCAGGAATGTTCACTACCATCGTCGCCGACGGCCCAGACGGTGCCGACGACGTTCCAGATCGTCTCGGACAGGAAGACGACGGCGCGACCGACCATCAGCGCTGGAATAAGACGGCGCGGCCTGGCGTTCATCAGGGAGCCCCGACTGCTCACGAAGGCCGTCGCCAGGCACAGCAAGATGATCTGCCAGGAAACGGTAATAATAAGTACCCTAGTAGAAGCGATGAACGGCCAGATGGGTAAATGAATAGGACGTCATTAGAACCGCCGACTAGGTACAGGATGAGGATTGTCGGTTACACGTCCAAGTATGTTCTACACACCGAGGCACAGCCGATATTCGCGCTGTGGGGGTAGTTACTTAGGCAACTGGGGACAACGTTCGAACCACTTGATGTGCGTAAGGGAATAGGTACGCATAAAATCTACAGATCTGAAATAAAAGAACTTGTAGATACCGCCGCGTTGATCGTCAGCAGAACCATGATGTAGAGATGGAGGTTGCGACTATCGGGGCAGGTTCCATAGTCGATGTAGAAGGAGAAGATGCAGAGAGCCGCCACGAACCTAGAAGCGCGCACAGATCCTTCAAAATCAAATGGAACATCGTAGCTCTCGTAGTCTCATTTCTACCAGAGCAGACGAATAAAGGCCTCTGCGAGGCATGGAAAGACGAAGTCGTCGCTGGCGACGGCCCAGCGACGGCCGAAGGCCTTCAAGCTTGGCATGCCCAGCTGAGTCGCTGACGCACCACCAGAACAAACTGACCGATCTGTTTGTTACTTTCCTTTGTGTCAGTGCGCTCCAGAAGGAATCGCCCGCGTGCCTTTTGCGCATAAGAAGAAGGGTGGTTTTGTTCCGAAGCGCCACAGGAGCCGAATTGTTCGCTGTCCTTTTGGCGTTGATTTCGATTCGAAGGGAAACCTCCACTCCAGCCAAGCCAGGTCTGGTTGGGACTACTTGCACCAATACGTGCGTTGATACCAGATTTGAATCGGCGAATCGAAACTTGCTGTACGATTTCTGCACTCGACCATGAGTGGATCGAAGACAGATGGCAGCTCCGCGAAGGAGCGGCAAGAGGCCTCTCGACTGCGCGGGAAACGAACTTGCGCCGACTGCGGCAAGGTGCTCTCTTCCACCGGCTACAAACGGCACGTGGAGCTGATGACCTGCACACGACGCCGAAACCTGGAGGAGGAGCTGCGCGGCTCGCGCAACGCCCGCATCTACTGCGGCGCCTGCGACGCCGTCTGTCCCACGGTGGCGGCGCTGTGCCGCCACGTGCGCGAGACGGAGGACCATTGGGATCCGGGGCGCTCCCACGGCGGCTACGTGGTCCGCCTTCGGCACTTCGACTCCGTCCGAAGCTTCGAGAGCTGGAAGAGCCAGCTGGAGGGCGTGACGGCCGCCTTGTTCGTCAAGAAGGCCTCGCCTTCGCAGAAGAAGTCCGGTTCCTCCGTCACCAGCTACCACTGCAAGAGGAGCGGGAAGGGCATCTTTGTGCCTAGCGAACTGCGCAGACGGCCTCCGAAAGCGTCGTGCAAAGTCGGCTGGCATTGCACCGCCTTCATTCGACAGGAGACCTTCAGCGACGGGTACATATAACCCTCTAAGTAGCCAAGGTTGCTCCTCCGCTAAGGTACCGTATCCTACTCACGAATCTCGAAGCTAACGCATTGCAAACGTTTTAGGTCCGTCGAAGTCCAGTTCTGCCCTGATCACTATCGGCACGACGACTTTCTGAACGGCACGTCCCAGTCCATATTTCCCAGCGTTGAGCAGAGCGATGTGCCCGAACTACTGGACCTGATACGCGACGAAAGCGAGCTGCAGGACGAGGACCACGAGAAGCCAAGCGCCAAGCGATTGCGCTTCGTGGAGCATCTCGTAGACGATGGAGCCGATGAAACAACGGACCCTACTTCCACACTCGGTGAACAGAGTAGCGAATTTGACACGGAATACCACGGTAGGTGGATAAGGGAAGCAAACTTTGTTTAGGACTAAATAGCTGTCCTTGTGCCTTCAGCTGTCGCTGGTACCTCACGCCAGTTGGCCTCTGCCGGCCACGCGCACTTGTGGATCAAACAAGATCAAGACGAGATAGACGAGGAGGAGATTCGAGCGAAGCTAGAGAAGCAAGCGCCGCCGAAGCGCCCGCGCGTGGACATGACGGCGATCGGCGAGGTCGTGCGCTTGGAAGGCGATTCGCCAAACAGTCGTGACCTGGAAAGTCGGCAAGCGAAGGAGGAGCGAATGTTGGCCAAACTGCGCGGTATGATCAGCGCCATCGAGGAAGGGGCCTTCGCCTCGGAAGGACTCGACAGCGGCCTGGCGCTGCTCGAAGCGGCGGAACACACCATTGGAGGTGGCCGCGGGGAGGACGACGACGCAGACGACAGCGATGACACTGGAGAACTTCCCGTTTTGGAAGCTTTTGTAGAGGGTGGCATCGAGGCTGAAGAACCTGATCCTTGAGAGAATTTGGTCGTTGAAGTATGAATCAGGTGCGCCGCTGTTTGGTAGCGTCCAACGCATGTAGCTGCCGTATGTACCTTCGGCTTGGCTTTGAATTTGTGTAGCGTTGTTTCCCGCAAGCGTTTCGTTAGTTGTGTGTTGGCAAAACAGCGTCATACTATGACTTGTTTCGACATCTGCGAAGTTACAATTGGCGACGGTAGAGCGGCTGCGCTGCTAACGATTGGATTGGAGGGAAGAAGGTGGTGCACTTTTGTGTTGGTGGTGGAGTTGCGAATTTGATTTTCTGGCGACATCGGGGTGAAGTGGTAGGCGCTACAATGGGTGCCTATTTGGCGAAGCCCAACACGACCAAGCAGTCGGAGTCAGGCGAGAACCACCGGCTGCGCTTCGGGGCGACAACCATGCAAGGATGGCGGTTGAATCAGGAGGTCGAACGAGAGACGGACAGTTCACATCACATGTAGCAGCAGTAAGAGACGGCTGGCCTGACGTATTCCGTAAAATGTTGCTTGCAGGACGCCCACAACTGCATCTTGGACTTCGACGAAAACTGCGCCTTTTTCGGTGTCTACGATGGTCACGGAGGTTTGTGAGACAGTGGAGTTCGGTACTGGATCGTTTGGAAGGCTCGAGTCGGTAATGGATGTATCTCAGGCGCCGACGTTGCCCAGTACACGGCCAAGTACTTCCCCGAGTTCCTGAAGGCCATGGCCGAGTGGCAGAAGCGCCGCTTCGCCGAGGCGCTGGAGCAGAGCTTCCTGATGTTCGACGAGAAGCTCACCACCAAAGAAGCGCTCGAGGAGCTGCGCGCGCTCGCCGGCAAGAACGACGACAACAACGGCGCCACGCAAGGTTTGGCACCTTCCGGCGTTGGTAAGTACTTGTTCGAATGCCGTGATGTACCGTTCTAATGTGTGTACCCTAATGTAGGCGACGGCGCTGACTCGGAGGCGGACGAGACTCGCGGTCTGGTGGAGGACGCGCACACCTCCCTTGAGGACATTCTCAAGCAGTACGGACTCGAGGTCCACTTCGAGCAGGACAGAGTGCTGAGAGGCGGCGGCGGCGGCGAGGAGGAGTGGAAAGAAGACGGTTCGTCAACGGATATTGATTGACCTGCCAATGCTATAAGCCCATAACTCGACGTTTAGGTGGGACTCGGCCCGACGCGGCCGTCTGGAAGCGCGAAAAGTTCCTGTCGCCCAAGCTGCGCCCCAAGAGACCTCAAGCCGAGGGGGAGGAAGGGGGCGCCAATGCCATCGCCCAGTATTTCCTGGACGAAGCGGAGAAGGAAGCTGCCGAGGACGGAGAAAGCGAGACGGTCAGTGCTCCCGTATTCAGCCATTTATACTAATGGAGCTATATTTGTTCGTCGATGCCGAGATTTCATAGGTGGACATTGGCACAGACGTCAATCTTAGGGCGGGAGACAAAAGCATTCTTGATAGTTTTGATACACGTTGAGAGTCTGAGAAGTTTCTTCTGTCATATTGCGTACGTAATTTTGAGCTCTATCAGCTTCGCTCGAAAAGCACCGTGCTTACTTCTGTTCTCCATCTTCGTTCAGAAGACGGAGGGAGGCGAGGTGGCGCGAGCGAGAGGCGAGAAGCGCAAGTCGTCGACGGAGGAGCAGGCGAAGACGGACGGGGACGGCGACCTGTTGGTCAAGCGGTTCAAGGACGACTTCGGCGACGAAGACGTCTCTTCCGCGCCCGCCGTCGTCAACGGAGAGAAGGAGGAGACCGACGATCCGGAAGCGACGGCCGCCAACAACGAGGCCGGCGCACGAGACGACAACCAACTTTCCGAGGTCTCTTCCTCCACCCAAGAGCAGTCTGAGGAGAGCGCCGGCCCGCCGCGGATAAAGAAGGTGGCGCGTAGTTCGGAGGAGTGTATTGATAGAAGGCTAGGCTGCTGTTAATCCCTTCTCTTCAGAAGGGCGAAGACGGCGGCGTCAAAGCCGACGACGACGTGGACGGCACTCCGGACGAGGACGAGGAAGACGGCGACGCTGACTTTGAGCCGGACAAAGCTGCGGCGACTGAATCTGAGACGACGACCGAAGACGGGGAAGCGAACACGTCGTCGGAGGACGAGGAGGCGGAGACTGACCATAGCAGCGGCGTGGGAGAGCCCGGCACGTCAGACGAGGAACAGGACGACGACAGGTGACGGGCGCGCCAGTTTTGTGGGGCTTTGCTTGTCTACCTTGCTCGTTCTAACTTCCAAAAGTGCTTTCAGCAGTAGCAACGGCTCGGAAACAGCCGACCACCCCATGGAAGAGGACGGGCACTTCAATCTGCCTTCGGGAGACACGGTACACAGCTCACAAACACACTGCATCCTTCGCACCTCAGGCGTGTATTGTAAGCAGTGCCGGTTTCTAGCCGGGCGAGGAGAGTGGAACGACGGCTTGCGTGGCAGTGATTACGAACGAGGTTATCTACGTGGCCAACGCCGGCGACAGTCGCTGCGTCCTCTGCCGTGACGACACGGCCGTCGACCTTTCACAAGTGGGCCCTTTCACTTGTAGTGTTTACCGTATGATACATACAGCCTTCTGCGCTGAGTCTATCTATCCCATCACGGCCTCAATTTCTCTCCGTTTCACTGCGCGTCATCTGCTTGTCACGCGCGCCCACAACAGTCGGCCGTCATCACGATCTTCGCAGTCACTGTCTCTCTGTATGTGTTTGTCTGTGTGTCACTCCGATCACCAGTTGAGCTGGTGGGCGGCCGAGGCGTGCGGGACGCTCGCGAAGCCGACGTGGACGACGGCCGGCGGCTGCTCGGGCCCGAAGTCGATCCACCAGGGGAAGACGTCGACGCTGCCCTTGGCGCTGCCCACGCCCTGACGGCGCATGTACTGGTAGTTGTCGTAGTGGCGCAGCAGACTGTCCAGCCGGTCGAACATCGGCGGATTCTGAACGAGAGCGCGTGAAGCGACAGAAGCAATGTGAAGCCGATGAGTGCCTTCCCCCCACCTTGTCGTTGTAGTCGACCCAGTAGGCGTAGTAGCCGTCGTCGGCCCGGCCGTCCCCGTGGCGCAGCCACTTTCTGCTGACGGGGTAGTGGAAGACGACGTTGCGGCTGCTGCGGTAGGCGACGCTCAGCTGCGGCTCCAGCAGCGTTTCCGGCTCGAAGGCGTCCACGGCGTGGTAGAGTACGAAGGAGGTCTTCTTGCGCAGCTTCTCCTCCGCCTCCTGCCGACTCATGGCGCCCACGTAGCGCCTCTGGCTCTTCAGCGAGTCCATCACCGGGGGCCGCGACGACGACGACGACGACGGCTGGACGCGAGGCCGCCGGCGGCGGAGTCGGGCGTCGACGCTTCGCGACCACCTGCGCATGTCGGCCGTCTTGAGCCGACGGCCCCTTTGGCGTCTCTCGTCGTTGTGGTGGCGGTCGTCCGTCTTCGCTTCTCGGGTCGCTCTCGTCTTCTGCGGCGGCGCCCTTCGCAGCGGCCGTCGACGAGGAGAAGGCTGCAGATTGCATTCCGAGCGGCTGGCGCCCAGTGGTCGCTGTCGTCTAGCGGTCGGCGAGGTCCTCTTGTCGTCTTCGCTGTCGCTGTGCAGCACAATGTCGGGTCCCTGTCCCTGCGCTCGGCCGCTTCTCCGGATCACCAGCTGGGTGGTGCTGCCGCCGCCGGCGCCCGCCGCCGTCGTGTGGTAGCTCCAGACCGACGTCGCCCCCGTCGTCGTCTTGGGTCGCCCGGCGCGCCGGCAGTCGCAGCGGAGCGGCGAACTCATTTCCTCGCTTTTCAGCTTCCCTTCTTTGGCTTTCGTCTAGATAGCTGGCTAACTGGCAGTCTATATATTACGCTGAATATTACCTGCCGATTCCTTTCACAGTGGCAGGATAAGAGTCGCAGTGTGCGACCGTGTGGCGCTCAAGGAATGAAAGAAATCGGCGCGCGTTTGCAGGATCACAAACCAGAGGACACGGCGGAAGAGGAGCGCATTCGGAACGCCGGCGGCAAGATCACCATGGACGGGCGCGTCAACGGCGGCCTCAACCTCTCTCGAGCGCTAGGTGCGCTTCTGCTTCTTCTTTTCGACTTCCGCTATGTTCCTACGCACCGTAAATACTCTAATAAACCCCGGGGTTTGTTTTGCAACCTCCCTATAGAAGACGGTGAGGGTACTATTGGTGGAAGACTTAATAAGTCGACCCCTCTTCCGGTGACCTACTATACACAAATGTACGAATGCCACACATAGTGTACCTTACGTACACTGAATGTCTTTTACATAACGTGTACTTGAAGTCATTTGCTACATATAGCAGTTGTAGTAGTACTACAGTACACTGTACTACATGCATTCAGTAGCCTGCGGTACACATACATAGATAGGGGATACTATGGGGAGCCTATTTTCGAAGCTTCCTCTGGGGGGGGAGGCCTATTAGAGGAAATACGGTATATATCGTCCGACTCCAGGCGACCATTTCTACAAGAAGAACAAGTCCTTGCCTCTGAAGGACCAGATGATTTCGCCGCTGCCCGACGTCAGAGTCGAGCGCCTCGACAGAGTTAGGGACCGCTTCGTCGTGCTCGCCTGCGACGGCATCTGGTCGGCGACTCTGTTCGCTTCTGCTGCGCTTCTGTCGTTCGCTCTATGGTGATCTGCTAACTTCCTTTTCCCCTTCCAGGAACTCGCTGAGCAGCCAGCAGGTAGTCGACTTCGTCAGTGCTGAGATCTCCCGTGGGAAGAGTTTAGAGACCATTGCCGAAGAGGTGGCTACCATCGTATTTGCTGCGCAACTATCGTACGCCCATAGTGACGAATGCGCTCCTGCTCTTCAGCTGTGCGAGAAGTGTCTGGCGCCCAACACGAACGGCGACGGCACCGGCTGCGACAATATGACCGTCGTCATCATCAATCTGCAGCCGAAGCAGCAGCCGGTAGAAAACGGCGATCTGAGCAACGGCGCCGCCGATGGCGAAGCCAATCCGGAAGCGCCAGCGGCCGAAGCGCCGGCGGCAATCGACGCGCCGAAGGAGGCGGAGTCGGCGGTCGATTGAGAAGCGAGAGTGGTCGGCGCGCGCTAAGCATTCGGTGTTCTGTCTCTCTCATTGGGGTGATAGCGGGTACAACTTCGCGCGTCGTTCCCCTGTGTGGCGCGCCCTGTCGCAGTCCACGATGTGTAGCTGCTATACGACTGGACGGTGGGCGCTTTCGAATTGACCGGTTCCCAACGCGCCGTGGACGGACAGCTACGCTCGATTCTCCGTGTGTTCTCGCCTCGTTGTTTCTCGCCCCGTGTTTAGTTGCCAGTGTGTAAGCGCTGTCGCGTGCGCGGCTGACTATTCGTTCTCAGTTCCCCCGCGGTACGATGCTGCCGGTATGTTCTGCGTGGAGTTCATCATCCGACTTTCGTTTTCTCGAAGAAACGAATCTTGTAATGCGTCATCTAACGAGATGCAAATCTTTAGCAAGCCGCACTTCAGTGTAAGTGGCATTGATGGAAGCACACGCGGCAAACGAGTTCACAAGCTTAGTCGAGTTCACGCCTGAGCGACGCAGCTAATTTTGTTGCGCCGCGCCGTATCGGCGAAGTAGAAACCGGGCGGCTTCCGCTCGAGTGGAGAATAGTAGCAGAGAATATCAGGACGGCCTACGTTTCTCCATCCGAGCGGCGGTATTCACTCAGCCCCCCACCCCCCAGGGGTACATTTGTGTGTCACTCACAACAACACACGGTCCACAAGTAAGTAGCCCCATGCGCAGATGTGTAGTACGAGATGACGTATGGCCGGAGTGGGGCGGCCGCGCCGATGGCGGAGAGACATGTTAGTGGTTGCTACCCGGCGTGTACGCGACGCGCGCGTGCCGATACATACTCCGGCGGCGGACAGGTGCGCGGCGCCTTCGCAGCCATTGTTCAAGTGTGAGCGCTCTCCCTCCGCGAGAAGGCTGCGAAAGAACCGCTGTTAGGTTCTGCTGCCGTCGGAAGACGAAAGACGATGACGAAGCGACTGCTTCCCCGGGCGCCGTCGTCGTCGTCGTCGTCGTCTGACATGACGGCTAATCCTTTGAGACTGCCAATCCCATTGGAGGCGCACTTTCTCCGCCTCTCCGCAGCCGAGAGGGAGAATTGAAATGGGGAAGACAGAAGGCGCCGTCGTCGTCCGCTCAGCTGACCGCGCGCCAATGAACTGACTGCTTCCTGATGAGAACGACGCCCGGCTGGAGCTCTGCGGCTGCGATTGTGCTGGCGCTGCTTCAACTCATCGGTGTCGTTCCCTTCAATGTCGACCTGAAGAAAGCGTTCAGCTACCGCGCCATCGGCCGGAGTTCGTACAGCTTCTCAGTGGCATTCTTCAACGACTCAACAACTGGCAAGAGCTGGTAGGTGGGCCTTGAGTTTATCAGTACGCGATTTGTCTACTGCTCGGCCCATCGTCGCAGGCTTCTCGTTGGAGCTCCGAGGACTGAAGGCGCCGGATACGTTTCCAAGTGCGCGATGGGGGTTGACGGCACCTGTGAACCTCTCTTGTTGGATCCAAACGGTGTGATCGATGCTGCCTTTCACTTTCAGCTGTACATTTGTCTCGCTTTTATGCCTGAGCGCTGTAAAGGCGTTGCTGCGCTTGTAGGCCACGATACAGAGTCAGCTCTCAACGGTAGCACAACCAGCGGAAGCAGTTTTGGAGCCTTCGTATCGACGGCCAACGGCCAAGTGCCGATTGCGGTACAATTTCATTGGCTCGATTCCGTTGTCTGTCGTCGAGCATACGGCAGACTGCGCAGGTGTGCGAGCCCTTCTTCGTCTTCCACCATGCGCGCGCCGAAAAGTTGCATCCTTCTCAACCGATCGTCGGCCCCTGCGGTCGCTGCTTCCTCTCGACCGACCCTGAGCTTGATTCCTTCGAGCTGTTCTCGCCCGGAAGCAAAGACGGTACGGCATAGGTTTCTAATTTTTATATTACATTTTGCAGCCTTATAATATTTTAATCATTTTCAACTGTGAATAGGTATCACATTATATCTACCTATTCTACAATTCGAAGAAATAGTCTGATTGAATGAAATTGATTTAATCTGACAATTTAGTTTATTTTAATTAATGTATTTTGTTCAACTTAATCTAATTTAATTTAGCTTGTTTTACTTTTGTTCGCGTTAATTTATTTCAATTTAACTCAGTTTAATTTATTTAATTAAATGAGTGATTGATGAGTTTGCTTAATTCAATGGACTTCTATACGATGTAATTCAGTTGGTTTAGTTGCTATGGTAGTTGCTTCAGTTGCTTGCTTCAGTTTAACTTATTTAATAAGTGTGTTTAATGTACTTCTATTTGATGACCACCTAGTTAATTTCATTTAATTTTGCTTAATATAACTCTTAGGTCCGTTCAGTTTAATGAAATATGATTGACTGGATAAGTCTTGGTACCGTACCGCAAGCCTTGTTGCTTCTATACAGTGATCACTGTATTGGCCATGGATAATTCTTGCAGCCCAGTGGGGCCGCCATCGTCTGGGCTACTCCCTGACGGGCTTCAGTGTGGCATCTGGCGGTTCCGAAGTGAGTTACGCGCCGATAATTGAACTACAACCAAAGCAGTAGCGCAAACACCTCCGAACATTGGAGGTTGTCGTGGGAATGCCAAACGCGTTCGATTCGACCGGCGCAGTGGCCATCGTCGACAGCGAAGATGGAGGGTTCTCTCTGGCGGGAGGAGACTTATTCGAGAGCCCGCTCGAGAACTATAAAGGTTCGTGCAGATGTGCTTAGGGAGTGAATGACGAAGCGAAGGAGCCCTATGCAAGGTTTCGCTGTGGCTTCTGGAGAACTTGACGGCGAGTCCACCTCGGCAGAAGTCGTCTTCAGCGCCCCCAGGGCTAACGGCTACGCCGGAGAAGTGCGATATCTAATGCGCACTTAGACTTGGTTTGTGCTCGACTTATATCGTCTGCGGATCTGCTTCGCAGGTAGCCATCGCAGATCGAACTTTCCGTCAAATCGCCATTCTCGCCGGCGACCAGATCGGCGCCTATTTCGGCGCATCGCTAGCCGTCGGCGACTTCGACGGCGACGGGTACGAAAGGGTCTTGAAATATTGCAGAGATCTCTCTCTCTCTCTCTCAACTAACCGCAATGGTTACAGTTTGGATGACATTGCCGTCGGAGCGCCTTTCTTTGTCAACGCAGAGACGCTGGTCGAAACGGGCGCCGTCTTTCTCTTCTACCAGGATCCCGGGGTTCGCCAGTCAACCGTTGATGTTTTATTGATGTTACGTATGTATGTTATTTAGTACGTATGTTCGTTATTCAGCAACTGTACGAGCGTCGGGCGACAATCGCTGGGAACGGAGGGCGCTTTGGTTGGGCAATCGCCTTCGCCGGCGATCTAGACCTAGACGGATTCGGCGGTGCGGCTCCCAAGTCGTTCTCGCGTCGAACTTCCTTTGGAAAGAGCGCCTATTCAGACTTGGTCGTGGGGGCGCCACATGAACCTGTCGCAGGAGAGGAGTCGACAGGCCGCGTCTATGTCTTTCGTGGCAGCAGCAGCGGACTTCAGTCGGAAGCGGCACAGGCGAGCTTCACAGTTGAATTCAACTTGCGCAGTCAACGTCTCAACTTGGCGTCATCTCAGATCATCAGCGCGAGCGACGTGGTAGCCGCCGGTGGGCCTGCACGAGGATTCGGGTTCTCTTTGAGTGGCAACTACGACGCCGATGGCAATGGCTATCCTGGTATGTACATGCTACTCACACATTTTGTTACGGTTGTGTGACATATATTGCTAACATAACTTCATTGCCCTGCACAGACATCGCGCTTGCCGTCGCCGAAGACGACGACGACAGCTCGGCGGCTCTGGTGCTGCGGTGAGCATCCTTTAGTCTGAATCAGATTGGTGATTGCGGCGAGTACACTTCGTATATGTAGTTATACTTGGCATATCTTAGGACCCGTCCGGTGGCTCGCGTGCGAAGTAGCATGAACTTCTCACTGCCAGAACTTGATCTGGAGGCGGATTCGTGTCTTGTCAAAGACTTCGCGGGCCCACTGCCCTGGTACGGCTTCTAACTGAACTGAACTGAACTGAACGTAATAAACACGTAAGAAAGTCATCTACCCATGCTTCAGCTCGTCTGTCACAGTCTGTGCTTCCTTCGACGGTGTCAACCTTCCGCAGCAGCTTGGTATGTACGACGTAAATTTGCGTCAGTCGGTTGAGTCCTCCTTGAGTAACCTACAACAGTGAGCGTCTTCTCCTAGCAGACATTCAATGGCGCTTCCGAGTGGACGCCGAGAAGCAGCGCGCCCTTCTCTTCTCGGGCAAGCGATCGGAATCGTCGACCAGTTCAATGCGAATTGGAGAGCAGCTGTGCCGTCAGTACGACTTCGTGATTCCCGTGTGTGCTTACGCTTTCCACCTCTTCTGAGGCTTAGCGAATGTTTGTTATTGGGGCAGGCCGGCGAGCGCGTCCATGACAAGCTCAGTCCCATCGACGTAAACGTGGAATTTGAGATTGAGGAGACCGGAGCCCACGACGACGACCGTGAGCTGTTTCCGGCGCTCGAGAAGAGAATCCACTCGGCCAAGGTTGAGTTGTACCGTATCCATGCGGTGTAGCAACAATTATGTACCAAGCATCGCTGTACAAGGTTTAGCTTCCTCTCGCGAACGACTGCGGTTCCGACGATCACTGCACGCCGGATCTGGCGCTAGAAGGACGAGCGTGAGATTGAGCCATTTGTCGATTGGGTACGCCATTCTCACGAGCGTACGCACATTCTCTATTTAGAAAGGCGCCGTTTGTGTCAACTGTGGAGGACGACTTTCTCGACGTCGAAGTTTTCGTGGAGAATCGCTTGGAGGACGCGTACGGCGCCGTCGTCGTCGTCTCGTTCCCGGCCGCACTCACTCTATCGTCCTACCGACCGCTAGAGCCCGTTAGTAACGAACAACCACAGTTCGTAGACAGATGTTGCTTCCATGATTTCCATTTTAGAAGAGTGGTTCGCTCGACTGCTTGTCTGAGTCGCCAGTCGCCGACAACAGTAGTCATAGCGCTTCGGTGGAGATCACATGTTCCATCGGCAACCCTTTCCGGTCCGGAAAGTCGCTACTCTTCGAGCTGAGCTTCTCGACGGAGGGTCTAACTGAGCCTGGGACGCTCGTGCTGAAAGGCGTCGCGAGCAGGTACATTTCTACAGTTTGTACAAAGCCGGACGGTGTTAGCAAGCTTGGTAGGACGTAGGTTTTAGACTCCAAAATTGTGCCGTCGTTTCAGCGCAACGGAAGACGCCGAGCCAGAGAACAATTCGTTCTCGCTCGAGCTTCCCGTGAAGGTGGACCCCAACGTGATCTTGACGGCGTAAGCGTCTTGTGTAGCAATTTGTTGCATACAAAGGGTTTTACAAATCCTGGTATTTTAGGGCGAGCAGGCCGGATCCCTTGCATCTCATCGGCAGTCAGCTGCTGGTGGACTCGAAGGTGTTCGAAAGCGACGTTGGACCCTTCGTAGAGCACCTGTACCAGGTACTGTATATAATCGGATGGTGATTTTGTTGCCTCATCGCTACGCTCATGCGTGAAGCATCCCGAACGAAATTGAGCGATAGTGTGAAGACTGCATGCTTCACTGCCGTCGCCAAACCACAGGTGCGCAACGCCGGCCGGACACGAATCTCAGGAGTGACTCTGGATCTCTACTGGCCCAGCTACAGCGCCGACGGCGACCACTTGCTCTATCTCGTCGACGATGCAAACACATCCGGCCCGATTCACTGCGAGATGACGCGGGTGGACCGGGTTAACCCGGAGAATCTAGTCCTTCTCGTGAGTCTGAGAAGCGCGTATTGTGGTATGCATGACGCAGTTCATCACGCTGCGAATGTCGTCCAGGGCGCCTCAACTTCTTCTCTGGACAACAAGGACCGCCGTCTCAAGAGGGTGTGCGTCATATACGCGTCTGACTAACTGCAGCGTTGTGCAGATAAATACCAACAGTTTCTGATTCGCTTCAGGAGACGAATTCGGTAATTGACTTCAATTCGCCGAGCCTCTCTCAGTTCATGAGCGACGACTGCGAGCAGGAGGCGGACGACTTCTTCGAAAAGGACGTCTTTACCATTGTAAGAACGGTCCATATCGGCTACAGTACTCCCTGTCGTAACAACCGAGTCCAAGCCACACCCATTACTGACTTTCTATTGGCTATCGTCTAAGCCACGCCCGCTGCTCACTACGGTAGATATTCAGCACTACCGTAGTGGACTTTCACCAAGTGCTTTGCAAATGATGTGTATTCGCATTTGAGGACTGCCTATCGACCAAGTGCACTCAAATACGGTGCCAGCTGACGGGATTGGAAGCGGCCCGCAGCGCCTTCGTCCGCATCTCCTCTCGCTTGTGGCTGAGCGAGAAGCTGCTGCGCAGACGCCGCTTTCGAGTGTCTTCTCTTGGGGTCGTGCGATTATCCCAAGAAGGCAGGCCCGCCTGCGTGAGTTGCGATGCGACAAAGTCGACCAAACGTTGCCTTAGGAAGCTGCGCTTGCGCTTCAGGCCACCACGAGAGTGACCGTCCAGAGCGTCCCCAGGGTTCGAGACATTCCTCTCTGGCTGTGGATAATGGCTGTGCTCACGGGACTCACCATACTGATCCTAATAGTGCTTCTGCTGTGGAGGGTACGCCAACGCCTTCGGACGACTCACGTCTTCCTCTTGTATTGCCTGAGTGTCCCTCTTCTTTGTAGGTCGGCTTCTTCGTCAGAACTCGCTATAGAATTCGTCAGCATCGAGCGTTGCGGGGCCGCGCTTCAGACTCCTTTGCCAGGGAGGAACTTGCCCAGCAGTCCAACGTTCGCACCGCTCGACAGCTGGGCGATGAGGACGGCGACACTGCCCAATGACTTCGACTCTTGGGAGACCCTCCTGTTTTGTTGACTGTCCCATTCGTGGATCGTGTACATTTATGGAACGGTATGCTTTGCGGCTGTGGCTGTCGATGTGGCCGAGTGCCGCTGTGTACAGTAGGCGACGTAGGCACTGTAGAAGCCACCGCTAGACCGTCACCGTGTTTCGTAGTTACGGTTCTACTGTTATACAGCATCTCAAGACCGGGCTTTCTGTGATTGACAACAGAGATGACTGCATAGAACGTTGCAGTAGAATGAACCACACGAAAACGGTTCCATTCTGCATCAGTATTGCTTTTCGCTTTGTCGATTTCCCTCCGCCTGTCATGACACGTTATGTATGTCCATATGACGCAACATATCAAGCAGATTTAGGTGCCTGCCTATGTACATGACAAACGGCGCAAAGATAGCTGCGTGTTGCGTGTTTATCTCTTCCCTGAGTTGAGTGTACATTCGGCCTCCTGTTGAAAGTGAAACGTTTTGCGATTCTTAGTTTGAACGTCTGTTTCGTGAGAGTCCCACCGTTCGCTCCGGCCAGCCAGTAGCTGTGCAGCTGTCCAAGATGATTCGGCGGAAGCCGACGGCGATTGAGCTGCGGGACGACGACATCCAGGAGCTGAACGAGGGCCTGCTCGAGCTGAAGACCGAGGCGGAGCTCCAGCGGCGCGGCGCCCGAAAGATGGACGAGAAGAGCGCTGCTGCCGATCATTCCGACGCTGGCGGACCTTCGTCTTCCTCGCCAGCCAAGGAATCGGCCGCTGGCGGGAGAATCGTGGACAAATCGGCGGCTATCAAGGAGCGCGTCGGATATCGACCGAGAGTTGTCACGACCGAAGGTTCCGGTCTGAGGTAGCGCCTAGCGCGGTATATGTTACGACGTCAAAACCCCCAATTGCTTTCACAGCCGCCGTTACTGCCGTTTTGGAGTGCGCTTCGTCTCTTTGTGTGTTGCACGGGCACTGTGCGTTTCTTTTGCCTACTGGCTGGCTGACCAGCGAAGCGATGTATCGACCGCGACCTGTATAAGTGCGACGTCTCTAGTTGGTATGTTTGGTTAGTCTATCATTCGCACGACTTCTGATCGTGGACGTGCACACAGGTGAAGCACCATGTCGTGTGCCACTGCTGTGCGGTGCGTAGGGTACTTTCGACCGCCCTGCAGATGTGCTACTGGGTAGGACAAAGGAATGTTGTTCCGGCTTTCGTTGCTACCGTAATACCGGAGTACCGTACATGTTCAGCAAGTATGCACAAGGCGCTGCGCGATCTGCACAAGTAGAGCAAGCGGAAGGCGAGCGTGTCGTAATTCCGAACACCGGAGAGACATCTTGGTTATCACATATGAGAGAGGAGGGAATCGCACTGGCAGTCTGTGCAGTCGAGACGCTTTCACTTAGACTTCCCCCTTCCGGCGTCGACGAGGTCGGGACTGAGCTTGTGCCAGCACTGGAGGCGGTTGGCCGGCGGCGATTGGAGCAGCTTGGCCCAGTGGCGCATGGCCTCTCCTCGGCTGCGCGAGTTGCTCAGAATGACGCCGCCTACAACGAGTTGGGAATGCATTCCGACTTCGGGTACCTTCAAAGCTTTTGTCGTCGAACCAATATAGTCGTCCTTCTTCCCGACGTCTTGGTCATAGACGGCGACCTCGAGTGACTTCTTGGCCAGTTCCTTGAAGGGCACTTGGAAGGCGAACTCCTGCAACGTCCGCTGCTCTACGTACATTTGCGCTTGCACTTGAACTTCCAAGCACAGCGACCTGGTTGAACTCTGGATTGCAAGTCTTCTTCTTCGTCTTTGTCTTCACTCGGTGGGCCTTCGTCGACAACGGCGTCAGAGCGCTGCAATTGGTTATGAAATATGCAGTATTCTTATCGGACTGAAGTTGGTGGGACGGCTTACAGGCGAACGTATGGGTCGGAATAGCCGTTGGGGTCCATGCCAGCCAGCTCGGCGCAGCGTACGACGCCAACGACCAGTGCCGACTGCTTTTCGTCGTAGAGAAGCGACAGCAGAATCTTGCCTCTTTCGGCCAGTTGGACGCCCGTCTCAGACTTTGTGTCCAGCTGCAACCACGCTGAGTTCCATGGAAGTGGATACTGTAACTGAAGAGTAGGAAACGTACTGCCATCTGTTTCTCCAGGTAGAGGTTGAACTGGCGCTCCTTCTCGGCCGTCAGCTTCTTCAGGGGGATGCGCGTCTCCCCAAGGAAGTCCTTGCCGATTCTGTCCTTGTCGAGCACCAGCACGCGCAGCGTCTTCCGCAGGCGGTCCTCCTCGGTGATGCCGTAGTAGACCAGCTCCTCGTTCCACTCCGGATTCAACGTCTTGTAGATGGTCTTGGTGCGCAGCTTGGTCGACTGAACACGCTACTAATGGTGTACATGTACACAAAGGAACCATATACATTTCGCTATGTATATACCTTCGTGGCACCGGGTAGAAGGTTGAGCTTGACGTAGGGATCGGAGAATCCGTTGCTGTCCATTGATCGCAGGTTGCGCGCTCGGATCAGTCGAACCGTCAGTGTTTGAACTTCGCTCGAGTACAGCATGGACAACTCGATGGTCCCCAAACTACCTGCAATTAGGGGCGTTTCAACCTTTGAAAGGCGCTGGCCTAGCTTTGTCCTCGTACTACTTACTGAATTCGTCTTCTGGAGAGGTGGACTGGCAGAACTCGGACTGGCTCAGTGTCAGTTGGCGTCCTCGAAAGCCAGCGACGCTGCTGCCCAGATCGGTTGTGCTCGCCTCCAGCTCGATCTCGGACGCCCGACGCAGCGACGCCTTGTCGGTCTGCCGCGAATGGTCACTCTGGACCACTGGAAAAGACCACTTCGCGACTGGGACAGCAGGCGACAGGCGAAATTTTAATAAGGCTTGTCAGTGCGAGACGATTACCGCCAGAATCGATGGATCTCGAGTCGCTCTGCGTGTCGAACGCCGACGCAGCTGCACCGGCCTCGCTATGCCGGGCGGATACCGCGGCCACCGCTTGGGGCTGGGGAGACGTCAGCGATAGTGCGTCCTGCGATGACGTTGGCGTCGTGCTCGCTGGCTCCTGGCCGTCACTTTCCTCTAAATGTATGCTCAGTAACGACAGATAAGGTTACTGTAGCGGTTTAGAGACGTGAGCTTGCCGGTCACAGTTACCGTATTCGATCGTGGGAGGTCGGGGGAGTAGGCGATGCGGACGGCCGCGGCGACTGCCCATTGCAACCCCCTTCTTGCTGCTGCGATGAAAGCGAGCGGTCTGCTGTGAGCTTCTCGGTCCGGCCGATGACATGGGCGTCGCATCGTCGTCGTCGGCACCGCTGCTCGACTCCCTGTCGAAGCGACGGCGCAAGTCCGACCTCCGGTAGCTGGGCAAACGGCCTTCGTCGTCGGAATTATCCTCGTCCTCATAGTTGCAGCTGTTGTTGACGATCTCCTTAGCCCAGCGCGGCAGGGCGCGCGGCGACTGGCTTCTGCAACTGCGACTGCCACTCTACTAACGGTGCGACGGGAGAAAGGCTGGCCACTACCTGGCTGGCGCGTCGACATCGGGAGGCACTTTGGGTAGCACACGACGGTGGCCGTTCATCTGCTGCTGGTCGCCGTCGTAAGGCGATTGGGATCGCTGAGAGGCGTATCGACTGCGTGGAGTGCGGGGAGATGAGCCGGCGACGTTGTCCTCGAAGCGCGAGGAGCAGGAGTGCGGCCGACGGCCGGACGTCGACGGGGAAGAGCCGTCCCTTTGTCCGCCGCGGGGTCCCACAGAAGACGGCAGACTGTAGCGCGGCAAGTCGGATCGTAGCCAGGCTCCCGTCTGCTTCCAGGCCTGACATGCGAAGAGTGCACTCGTCATCCTTAGCACACCGGTATTTGGCTGATTGGCAATAGGCACATATGCATTATGTATGTAGGTACATATAGGTAGGTGTGTAGATTACCTCTCTGTACTGGCCGCAGAAGTTGCATAGGTAGACGGTCCTCTTCAGGTGGTTATCGTAGACATCGACGACGCACTCCTTCTGGCAGACGTACTGTAATCAGTGAACAATATTCTTGTACTTAGAGAAACGACTGCGAGATTCTGAAAGCGCAACCTTGCGGCAGTCGTAGCAACGGACGTAATGACTCCTTGAAGTGAAGACGCCGAAATCCTTGCCGCAGATGCGGCACTGGTTCGCACCATCTCCGGCGGTGTTGTCCCGCAGGTTCTCCAACCGCTCCAGAAGACGCCTAAAGTTTCAGCGTGATACTATTGCGACAGGCAGTGTACTGTACTTCGAAAACGATCATTCAGGATGGCCGGCAGCGGGAAGTGATGGCGAGCGCAAGTGCTTCGTCTGTGGAAACCGACCACCAGCGCTGCTGGCGCTTCTCGAAGTCGTGCCAGCGGCGCTCCTCATAGTAACGATGACTTCCCCGCCTTCGGTATGGGTAGTCGTAGAAATAGTAATCCATCAGTTTGTCACTTGCAACAGAGGCTGTGTGGCGACACAACCGACAAAGTCAACAGTGGGGAAGCTTCAAGTGGCGGAGAAGGGGAGGCGACGGGCTGTTCCGTCCCAATTTCTGCCAGCGCCGAGCGACCGAAGGCCCATGGGAGAGCGTACCGCTGGCGCTGATGCGCCGGGGGATTGGCGGGGAGGCAAATGGGATGAAATCCTCTTTGGACGCAGCCGGACCGGCCGAACGACCACCGGAAGGAATCGACTGAGACAGCGAGAGGGCGCCATCGACGCCTGATAGGGATTGACGACTTCGGCGACGAGCGCCAGTGAGCGCGGGGAAGGACGGTAGCCGCCGCCAGAAGCGGCAGCCGCTAACCTCTGATTGACGGCGACACATCCCCAGACAGGGGGACCAAAGACGGCACGCGCCCTTTCCAGAAAGGCACGGAAAGCAACGAACCCGACGCGATTCTCCTCCTGGCGCTGGCTGGCGTCGGCGCGGGCGATAACCTCTCTAATTTGACGTAGTTCCGCCTCGGTGAGGGTCGTTCGGGCCTTATCTGGGTTGCCGGCGGCTTCCTCAGCGGCTGTGCCCACCGTGGAGCAGCTGGACGAGGCCGCCGCCGAGCCGTGCAGCGCCGTCGTCCTCACCGACCAACCGGCGCGCAACCTGGAATTCGATTTGCATTGGTCGCTTGTACGCGACTTCGTTTGAGGAAACACACTGCTATGTATGTAAGGATCTTACTTGGCCCGCAGGGCGAGGTGCCGATCGCTGGGACAGACCCATGCGTTCTTGTTGCCGGCCAGCTCCCAGTTGCTCATCAGATCTGGAACGGCCACCGACCGCTTTCGGTACATTCTAACGGCGATCTGTTTTATTGTACCGTAGTGCACGTACGCTTGTACTTGCTCTACATGTCGCCCTATGTAATAATCTAACAGCGTTACATGGAAATCACTGCAATGAATCCTAGCATTTGAAGCAGCTTAGGGAAACTACATACAAAGGGAGCGCCGGCACTTGTGCAGAATCACTTGCTGCACCGACCAGTCACTACGCCGCCGAATCACAAGCGAACTTGAGCGAGCGTGTACATACTTCACTTCTGACAATGGGGCGCAGCGGCAGCAGTCGCGCGCTGTTCTGTAGCTGGGAAGCACAACTATCGTCGTCGTCACACCAAAGGCCGTCGGGGTAACAGGATTGGTTCTGGCTGGCATCAGTGACGCGGTGAGCCGGCCACTTGACTGCCTAGACTGTGAGAGCGCCGACCAGCAGCACCTACCTACAAAGGCGGCGGGGCGGCGACCACCGCCATTTGCGTCCGTCCATCCAGCCGTGAAAGCCACTTCTGGAGACGGCCGAGCGTGATGGCAGCCTAAGAGCCGGCGGCGGCGGCGCCACAAAGGGGCCGCTTCTTCGCCACCTTCGGGTTTGGCCAACCACTCAAGGAGAGAGCGCAGAGAGCGCACAGCACTGGCAAGCAAGACGTCCCAGCGAGCGCGAAAGTGGAAAGGGCGCAAGAGACGGATGCTGGAGGCGAGACGGCGACGGCGACAAGCGCAATCACTTAGACATTCATGGAGAGGTGTGCGCCGGCGTAGTTACGCGCTGATAGAGGGGCTCTCGCGTGTTCTACCGCTGCATTGGGGCGCGCCTAATGCTTCCGCCGGACCGGGCCGGCCGCTCCGCTTGTATCGGCGTCGGCCGGCGGCAGCTACACACAACTCCACTCTGACGCGGCAAACAACCGGGCGAGCGCGATCCGCAAGCGCTGGAAGATAGGGAGAAAAGAACAGAAGCTTTTGTGTCGCCGGCCGCCGGCCGCATTATCGACCTACGCACTTCCACGCGAGCCGCTTGCAGAATACATTCGTACGTACGGCGGTTCTTCTTCTTCCGGGCGTATGTATACGCGACCCAAACAAGCCTTGCCAACCGAGGGGCCTCTTCCCAATTTCCAGCACCACTGGCCGCCGACGCTAACAGTTCGCCTAATAGAGCGAGACGGGTACGGCAGACGACTCGGTTGTCGGTTCGCTTTCACTTCCCATTTGAGTGCACATAGCCGTCTATATGCAGGTCATACACATCTTCTGCTGGTACTCAGAATCGGACTGGAGTGAAAGGCGTCCAAAAGAGGGTTTCCTTGAGCGCGGATGATGCATCGGCCAATTAGAGCGGCGGTTTCCAAGACAGAGCGATCGAGAATGGGAGTTGCAATGACATTGCTCGCGAGCGCGATCAACCTGAACGCGCTTGCGAAGAGCTTCTCGCTTCCATATGCTCTCGTGCGCACGATGGACGGTACACTATATAAGCATATGTACGTAATCAATGGGTAAAGCAGGGAAATCGGCGAAAGATTTATATTTTCACTCGCGCCGCATTAATCACTAGTCGTTGGCCTAGCGGCGTTCCTTTGAGATTACACAAGCAAGGCGTTAACACGGAGGCAAGCGCCTTGGCAAGACTTGTTACCATGCTGACCCACTTATCAGAATCTGCGGGTGTGAAAACGCCGCAACGTCGAAACCGAAGGTCGAAGCAGATCGGAAGGCGAGTCATAGTACTAGCAAAATACTCTTCTATGTACATATACAGTACGAGTACATATGTAGCTTGGGCTACAAGCTGTTAGGCAGTTCAGTTGTAGTTTTCTCATTCGAAGCGCAAAATCAGGGGTGCACTCACCTGTCAGCTCGTTGTCATCCTGCTCGCTGAAGAGGGCGTGGCTCAACTTGCGCACTAGAACGAGAACGGACAACATCGTGGTTGCTGATGATCGTTTTGGTTGCGGCGGTTGCAGCGGCCGCCGGATTCAACTGGCAGAATGGCATTCGGCGCAAGGAAATGCGAGCGCCATTTCTGTTCCCATGAATCGCTCTCGTTCCGCCTTCCAAATGCAACGGAACGGCAAAACAGAGACGTCAAAGGAGGGTGAAAGAAGGGCGACTTTCCCGGCGCACGCCTTCTCTCTGTCTCCGTCTAATTTCCGAGATAACGAAATCAGAAGAAGCTTCTTGTTTCCTCCTGCTGCCTAGCCGCCCGCGGCGCCATAACTCATTTGACGGCGAGTTGTCGCCGTCTCCCTTCTCTGTCCCTTTTCTGCAGAGTCATGCCAGCACTAGAGAGGGTCGGCGCGCTGCCAGTTTGTTCAACGGGTATTGGATTACTCTACTGTTCATATATGTGCATATGTACATACATACCGCTAGACTAGGCGACACCTTTGTAATTGAGGCTGTGATAGGTTTTCGGTAGTAGATATAGATACACACCCACTCCAACTGACGCCGACTGACATGACACGACGCTAGTACATGCACGTTGGTGTGGGTGGCTCAACAACTAATTGTAAGTATTTACACTCCCTCGCCTCCGCCTCCCACTCAACGGTGGCGGACCCAGAAATAGTTTGGAATGACTCGTAAATGGCACGCAATCGGAGTCGGGTGTCGTTAATGTTTGTCGACTGTTTGCACTAGCACTGGAATTGGTACTCATGGCTGCTACCCTACCCCTTTGGGCGTCGTGAGTAGCTCCAGGAAATGCAGGAACCGTAAATAGCTTGACCCTCCCCCCCCCCCCACATCTTACTGGGATTGAAAAGGTAGTAAATCCAGTTCGTTCGAGGGCGGTTGTTCGCTTAGATTGAGCAGAGGTGATACTCGCTAAGCTTAGGAAAGCGACAGGACTCACGGGCGGTGAAGAAGCCGGCTGAGGCCCAGAGTCCGTGCGCCAGGCTGGGGTGTCCGAAGACGAGCGCTTCCGCTGCGGCTGCTTCGACAACGGAAGACGTGGACGGGGAAGAGCCGGAGGCGGCGCCGGTCGTCGAGACGCAATTAGCCAGCCGTTTGTTCTTCTTCTTCTTCTGAGGACGGCGCCGGCCGCTCGGCGGACAGGAGAAGCAGCGGCTCATTTGGCGGGGCGACAAAAAACCAACTGCGCAGGCAGTAGCGCCGTAGAAAATCGGCCGGTTTGACGTCGACCGACTGCCCGACGCAGCCACTGGGGCCAAGTGGTGGTCGAGGGGAGAGGCGAGCGGTCAATCAGTCAGGTTGTCCTAGCAGCAAGGGGGTGCATCTGACAACGACACAATCTAGCACGATCCGGTTATACTCTGCGAAGGACACCGTGTCGTCGTCGTGTGTATGTAGCGTGTAGTATACGTAGAAAGGCGGCTGAAAGCGGGGAGGACGAGCGATGGCCCAACGAGTCCAGCGCACAGGCGCCGGAATAGCCTTAATTATTTCAAGAAGACGACGACACCACCGAGTGACGGAGGGAGGAGGAAGGCGCGAGCTTGAGGGCAGTGTGACAAGAAAAGCTGTGAAGTGGGCTGGCAGAGGGCCCTCTAATACCACACTACGTATGTATGGACAAGCCAACAGAGCTGACGAGGGAGCACGGATACATGCATATTTGAGAGGGGAGAATGCGGGGCGAAAGAATCGCGTCTGGTGTGTGCATCAACAAGTCGAGGGAGGAAGCGCAGACGACAGGCTTGGATGACGGTCGAGACAAGAGCGAGAACAAGAAAGAAGACATGTCATGTCCGCTGGCCGAGCAGAAGACGGCCCCGTAAAAAGCCAATCAGACGACAGCGCCCTTGCTCGCGAGGGAAATTAACGCTCCACCGAAGATTAGCGGCGCGTCCCCTACCATCAGCTGGTCTCACGTCAAAGGTCGCCGACCGGCCCTTCTCGAATTTCTCTTTCGGAAGCAAGGCTAAGTCGGCGTGCTCAAGGCGTTATGCTATGTAGGGTTTTACGAGTGGTAACCACTCATGTCTGGATTTCTCTCAGGTCGATTACCTATGTGCACTTTCTGAAGAGCGCTCCGATGACGAAGGTGTCAGCTGTCGCCACCGCGTCACTCGTTAGCTGCATTTCCCAGGGGTGCCGCCTCTTCGGAAAGCGCGACAAACATACAGTGACCTCGGACGGTGCATTCGCACGATTACACATCGATTCGTTGAGCTCTCAATGGCGTAGCATCGCGAATACAACGAACCATGCACAACAGAAGCTCCGGTTCGACTAACGGCGCGAAGCCACGTAGATTTAGTACACGGTACATATCCGTTGCACAGGGTGACCCATTGATCGACGGAAGTTATCTTTTAAGGCGCCAATTCGAAGCACAAAGCGATCCTCTGTCACCATACAGGAAGCCAGTCTGCAGAAAGCTTCCATAGACCTACACAACAACGGGTGGAGTACTGGTTAGCACACTTGAGCGCACAGGTGCACGCACAACCTTTCGGGGGATGTATGCGGCCGCTACATCCAATGTATTTCCAAAGGAAGCCTAGTCGACGCCAACGCCCAGAAGTCACACGCGTCGTACCGGAGGACAAGGTATGCAGCGGAAATGTATAGTGGGGGTTATCACAAGGATTTTGTGGGACAGCGCCGACTGGAACGTGGAAGTGACGTCGTCAGACGATAGCGTGGTATGTATGTAGATAGAAGTTGCTCCTTCAAGTTGGAGCTAGCTGTGCTGTGGGAAGAGTTGGGCGTGGTGCTTGAGTAGGTACTCGACGATCTGGCCCTGCATGATCATGTTGAAGGCGACGTGCGAGTTCGACTGCACGGTGGAAGCCGAGGACGGCGCCGGCGGCGGCTCCGACGACGCCTTCTGCTTCCCGGGCTTCCTCTTGGAAGCGCCGCCGCCGCCGTTCTCGGCGCCGCCGGATCTACTGGCGGGAGCGGGCGCCGGCCCGCCGCCGCCGAACAGCGTCGGGCCGAACACGATCGCCAGATTGTGGATCTGCATGCGGTTCTGACTCGCCTTCTCGGCCACCCTGTAGAAAGATAGAAGGGACACGATTAGCGAACTTGTAGAAGGCGCAACTGGCCATCATCGACCCACTTGACGAGGTGCGTCAGAAGAAGGCGCAAGGACTGGTAGTGGGGCTCGGGCAGCCGACGGAGCAACTCGCCGAACTTCGCCAGACGGTCGCGCTCCTTTGGGGTGCCTGGAATTGAGTGGCAGCGTCTTCAACAGTCGACGGAAAGGGCAGCGGGCGAGAGCGCCACTGTGGGGAGTTGATGGAAGCTCGTGCTATGCTAATCGCTCATACGATGCGCCCAGTTCTCTACTCAATGGGAAGAACACAGCAACCAATCGTTCGCTAGCGCATACGTATGGCGTTGAAGAAGTGCTTGGTCTCGGCCGTGGGAAAGACGGGCTCTTGGAGTTCGCGAAAGAACAACTTCAGGGCGCCTGTCAGCACGTGCACGTCCTCCTCGGCCAGCAGCGTCGTGTAGCGATCTGAAATGCAACAACAACTGCGGACTTCGAAGACGCAGCGACTTCTCATCATGGTACACTGGAGAGCGCAGAGCGCGCACTAAAGGCGCCCGTCACCGGCTCAGCTGCGCATTCGACCGCAAAACGCAGTCAGTGCGGGCGCTTTGTCACTCGCGCGGTAATTTCGAATGGTTTGATCACATTCGCCACACATCACTGACCCTGGTCCACTTGGCATCGGATCTTCTGGACCTGCGACAGGTTGCCGCTGATTCGATAGAGGCCGTCGGTCCCCAGACCTGACAAAAGAAGAGAGGATTTGGACGTCTCACTCGTCTAGACACGCTTGTGACACTAAACGCAATCCATGCAGTCTCGAGTACGAGTGGAAGGAACTGACCTCTGACTTCGATCATCTGCGTGCAGGCGACCAAGAATTTGGGCACGGGATTCTGCTCGCGCTGCGCTATCTCCATCAGACTGCTGCCGAACACCGGCTCGGCTGAACGGCGCAACTACTGATGGCGCTACTGACACAGCACAATAACCAGAGCAAAAGAGAGAGAAAGAGAAGCGAACGTTTGTAGATGCCCTTCTCCTTGAGCGTCTCGATGCTGGGCCGACTGCGGAAGAAGCTCACGAGCTTGTTCAGAATCGACTGCTTCGCAGGCGTCGCCGACAGCTTCCGCGGCAACGGCAGCTCCTCCTCCTCGGCGATCGCCTTGCCTTCCCCCGCCAGCATCGCTGAAAGAAGGGAGAATGGCCACTGATTGAATACCGTAAACCCACACCTATAGGAGGGGCGCTCATTCGAAGGGGGGGGGGGCGCTTATTGGAGGATTTATGGTAACCACGTCGAAATCCTTATTAGAGGGGGAGGGTCAAGCGAACCTTCCAAGATGGCGAGGCATATAGGCAAGAGAGCAAATCTGCAGCGCAAAACGATTGGCTACTGGCCGTAATCAAATCCGCCACCCGATAGAGGGGGGGGGACTTATTAGAGTATAAACGGCATGTATTTTCGCGCTTGGCTTCCCACAACCCACCCGATTTCCGGTTGAGCTTCTTGGCGGCCGACGGACTGCCGCCGCTCGACGTCGTAGCCGTTAGGGCCGAGGAGCTGCGCGTCAGGTGGTTGTTGCCGCCGCCTCTACTAGCCGAACTGTTAGTCGGGCGCTTGGAGCCGCGCGGGGAGTCCACCGAACCTTCCTCGATCACCGGCGTGGGGTAGAAGTCGGGCTTGGGCTGTGAGGCCAACCAGTGGCTCTATTACAGACGCCCAATAAGAGGGCTGCGAACAAATGGGCTACCAGTTTGGCGATGACCTGGCGCACGGCGTGGTACCAGCTGTTGATCTCCTGCATGTCGGCCAGACTGAAGAGGTACGCCGTCCCGTCCACCAGTTGGAGCTGCCAAGAAGACAGACAGCTTTCGTTTGGGGGCGTAGCAGCGAGCGCCAATGGAAGCCGATCACTACGTACCTGAAAGACGTGTTTGCGTTTCTTGTCCTCGTCGAACCAGCTGATGCTGGCGCCCCGGAGGTCGCAGACGCCCATGGGCGCCGCGTAGTGGTTGCCCTTCTTCTGAACAACCACAGAGTTGGGGGTAGAACCACGAACAAGCTATTTTAAAAAAGTTGAGTTGTTTTATTAATACTGAGTGGTTTGTGAGTGTGTTAAAGTCGAAGAGTAAAAGAGTGGATACTTTTGTAAAGTATTTCGAAGCCTTTCCGATGTGACGCGCGCCCGCCCGGAGTCTGATACAAAGTTCAACTGCAACTGATGCCATTCAGGCTGCGCATTCAAAGAAACACTCTCTAGATGATTACCGTAGCGATTACACTTCTGTAGGCCACGCTACACAAGCGGAGCAGTAGGCACCTCAGAAGACTTCTCATCTTTGTAGAAGAGGACGTGGGCGGAAGTCAAGTAGACGTAGCAGGTGGTCCAGGCCTTCTTTTGCACCTTGCGTCCGGCCTCGCACGACTTGCACTTCTCCAGAGTGCCGCACTTGATCGAGTTCTAAACAACCAGTTGCAACAGTTGTGAAATCTAAAGAGCTTGAGAAAGACTTTATGCCAATGTTGCAGCGCGAACGGAAGCGCACCCTAGGCTGCATATAAATTGCTGCTGACCAGACGTTAACTACGAAGGTTACAAGTATCCTAGGCGAGTGAGGAGTCGCAAGCGTCCCCTTCACCACCTGTCGAAAGCTGCTCGTCAGCGAAGAGGGCACCGCCGCCAACGGAGGGTGCTGCAGACGGACGGGCGAGGAGGAGGGCGAGGAGCGCTCCTTCGCTGACATCACGGCCGCCGCCAAATCCTCGGAACAAGCCAGAGCGTCGAAGGAGGTCGAGTCGCTGCCGAACCCGAAGCCCCGATTCGTCACGGACAGACTGGTCGGCGCCGGGTGCGCCACGTGGCGCACTGGAAGCGGAGGCGGGCTGCGGACCGAGCGACGACTGCTGTTGGAAGTGTCGGCGCCGCTAGTAGGAGCTGCCGATTCGTTGTCCGACCCGGTCGATGTAGACCTCTTCTGAAGAAGGTATCGTTGTCTCCAAGTATCAAACTTTCCTGTCATTCAACCCACAACCTCGTCGCGAACTGCGGCGGCAGAAGAAGCGGCCTCCGAGCTATGGTGGGTGTCGTCAGCAGAGTCGCCGGGAGCCAGAAGAGAGGCGATCTCGGCGGGTCCAATCTAAACGACGCCAACCAGCAGACAGATAGCACTTGTGTGCGCAGCAGCATAACAAGTTTGTGACGCCAACCAAGCGGCGGGGCGGCTTCCATCTGCTGAGTCTAGTCTCGAAGTGGTAGAAGAAGCGCCGTCCGCTCTCGTCTAGGAACTCCTCCCAGCCGTCGCCCAGGTAGCCCACCGGCTGTTGGCCGGGAAGCGGCTGCGGCGGCCGTCCGGCGGATGCCACCGACATTTGCGCCAGACGACGAGTGTTCTCGTAGGAGTCGCCGTCGTTGTAGTCGTCGCCTTCGAGTTCGACTGCAGCACCGGCGCTGGGAGCAGGTACCGTAACGGCGGCATCTGGTGCGCCCGACGATGATGGTAGCTTCGTCCGCGACTCCTCGTCTTCGTGATGCGCGACGCCGTTCGAGAGGCGGTTCTCCGCTTCTCCCGTCGTTGCTGCCGGCACTGCGCGACTTACGACCCCGTCGCTCTTCTTCGGGCCCCGCGCGCCGCTGCCCGAGTAGCTGTGGACGAAATCCAAGTCGCCGGGAATGCTGCGCGAAATCCTCTTGGGGTCGGCCAGGCGGAAGGGCAAGTGACGGAGGGATGACGGCCCTCCGGCGGTGGAAGCTGCCGCCGCCGCCACTTTACCCTCGTAACCAACGGCGTAGGAATGTCTGTCCGCGCCCGAGAAGCTGACCGACAGCGGTGCCGGCGCGGTTCTCCACTTTGCCGCTGTCAAACTATTCGATTGGGACGCTGCGTCTAAACACAAACGTACGATCTTTCCATTGTATCTGACACGAAACGCAGCCTGCGACAAGCCAGACCAACCGTTGCCAGTACGAGCCGACTCCCGATCAATTAGGCGCACGTAGGTGCTGGGCAAGTAGAAAGCGTCCGTCTGCGACCGATTGGCCGTCGTCGGCGGCTTCGCCACGTACCACCAGTCGGCGTTGGCGGCAGAGACGAGCAGGAAGCGCTCGCCGGGTCTGACGACGATGGAATGGCCTCTGGCTGTATGTGACTCGTAGGCGTACAGCACCTCCACCATCTCGTGCAGCGCCAGCTGCGCCTCGATGTCGGCGCCACGACTAACGCCGGCGCTGGCGCCCTCCACCCAGCTGCCTCTGGCTTCGTTCAAGGTCGCCATTTCAATCACACCGTGGCAGCGGCCTCCTCAAGCAGGCAAGGCAGTCCTCTTAGCTTCGTTTAGGCAGCCGCGCCAAAACGATGGCACAATCACGACGACCCTCACACGACACCACCCACAAGACAGAATTCACTTCCTGTGTGTGACGGCAAACCGTAGACCTGAAAGAAACGACGAATTCTATTCCTGACGATTACACCATAATATCGACATTGCCCATTCCAGCCTCAAATGGTACGATTGTTGGTTTCAGTGTACAGGTAGCGTTCCTAGTATTCTGACGGGGGTAGATAAACGCTGGCACTGGCACTGGCACTGGCACTGGCAGTAGGGCGATAAACGCTGGCACTGGCACTGGCAATGATCTTATTTCAAGGTACATAACTTTGCCCATAGATGACATCCATGACATTACCACGGATTTTGCTGTTCCACCCGACTGCCAGTGTGATTGCCAGTGCCGATTCCTTACTGTGTGTGTGTGTTTCAGCGCGACGTATTCCGAGCAGTACTCCTTCCATCGACAGTATACGGTAATTCCGAGTAGTACAAGGCAACAGGGCGGCAAGGCCAGACAAACACATCTCCCCCATACGAGGCGCAATTAACGTTATGTTTACCACCACCACAAATGGCGGATTATCAGAATCCTTTTGACGGATTAGCGACATTTTGCGATCCGCTTGGCGGAATCGGCTGAAATTTGGCCACGGTTTCGGATTTGAGATGCCGATCACACACCGGAAGAGAAAATTAAAAAATTCCGCCGAAATGTTGTCGTTTTGGGACCTCAAACTTCTTCAAATTTCAGGTTTTGGTCAGATGGCGTTTTCTCGAGCTGCGGAGCAGCTAAGGCGCTAAAATTTTGACAAGTCACATGGAATTTGATGGAGAACACGATTCAGTCGAGAAATCTGGGAAGTGTATCCAAATTTTGTCCAAATTTTTTGAGTTTTGCACTATTATGCAAATTTTAAGATTTCTCTCAGTCGGCTGCACGTAGAAGCATCAAACTTGCACAAAGTACATAGAATTAGACGGTGGACACCATTCCATTGACAAATCTGGAAAATGTGCATGTCACAGGCCAAATGTTTGCGTTTTTAGTCCTTTTTGCGCTAATTTTTGGATTTTTTGTAGGTCCAAAGTGCAGACGACCCAGAAAAATCCCAAAATCAGCACAAAAAGGACTAAAAACGCAAACATTGGACCTGTGACATGCATGTTTTTGGCACTCCTCCCCTCCAAAAGGGAGGAGTGCTATAGTGATGGTGCGGATTCTGTGTAAATTGGAACGCTCATAAGTCGAGCTAGAGTTGGCCGATAGGGGCAATTTTTTTTTTGTTCGATAGGTCTCTGGAAGGCGCAGGGTGGATCGAAGGTCTCGACTTCCGTCCGGGACCCGATTTTTGGCAAGTTGCCAAAAACCCGGTTTTTCGGCCTCCGACGAACTTTGGACGCTTAGAATAGTGTTCTGGTAGATCGGAGCGAGACGAGCTTTGGGCCGAATATGTAAAAGACATTGGGCTATCCGATGGTGGGGGCGCCGCCGGGCTGGGTCCGGTCCTGCCCGGGCCGGGTAGCAAAAACCCGGTTTTTCGACCCAAAAATAGGGTTCGCGGCCCCCGCTGTAAGTGTTTTATTTTTAAAGTAGGAGTTCTAGTTTATTGAGAACTGGCACATCTCAGATAGCCAATGACCGCACCGCATTGTTGAGTCCGGTCAGATGTACCCCGGGCTGGGAAATATTGCCCAAAGTTGGGTCCCGGAGTTCCGGGTAAAACTTCGGGCCGGCGTAACTATTGATAGGGTGATCATATCGAGATGGGATAAAGACCAATCGATAGAGCTCGGCGAGCTCTATAACATTGTAGAAGATCACTTCTTTCTAAATGGCCAAATTTTTGGGTGAAAAGTTGAAAAAATCGATTTTTGGTCAAAATTTCAAAATTCCGCGTTTCCCATTTCTTGGTGTGCCAATCGATTACGTTGATGTTTGGCGAGTTTTTGGTGCTTAGGAATGTCTTTCCGGGAAACGAGAAAAAGTCCCAGCCGGAAACTGTTTTCCCGAGAAATTAAAATTTTTTTGATAAATTTTCGGTATTTTGGTGCAAAGTGGGCCCCGTTGATACATTTAGGTGTCAATTCGACTTTCACGTGATAGAGCATCGAAGGATGCATAGTTTTTGTTATAAAACACTTTTTTCGTCCGATGCGTATTTTGGCGGGAAATTTGAATTCAAAATTTTTGCAGCCGGATTTGTCCAGGGCACCTACCGTGTAAGTACTCGATTCCGGCTTTTCGGGGACGCTGATCACGAATCTGACGTTGTCTTTTCGTTTTGAGATGTGTGGGACCATTTTTTAAGAATTTGCATGCCACCATACGTACCCTCAAGTGGAAAACCTGATTGTGTCAGTTCAGCTGAAGCTAGGTGTGCTGTATGTCAAATATGGGATATTCGAGGGTCACAATTCCGAATTTGCTATTAATTTTGCGATCAGAATGGCCACTAAGCCTCACTGACATGTCTCGTTGTTCAGTGGGCAGCATAATTTAACTCCCAAAATTCTTCTGAAAGAGGGGAGGAGTGCCCCGAGGGGCTCTGCCCCCGTCTACTAATCTTGTTAGATTTGTCGATGGAATCGTGTCCGCCATCTAATTCTATGTACTTTGTGCAAGTTTGACGCTTCTACATGCAGCCGACTGAGAGAAATCTTAAAATTTGCATAATAGTGCAAAACTCGAAAAATTCAGACAAAATTTGGATACACTTCCCAGATTTCTCGACTGAATCGCGTTCTCCATCAAATTCCATGTGACTTGTCAAAATTTTAGCGCCCTAGCTGCTCCGCAGCTCGAGAAACTGTCTGACCAAAACCTGAAATTTGAAGAACTTTGAGGGTCCCGAAACGACAAAATTTCGGCGGAATTTTTTAATTTCTCTTCCGGTGTGTGATCGGCATCTCGAATCCGAAATCGTGTCCAAATTTCAGCCGATTCCGCCCAGCGGATCGCAAAGCCATTAATGGCGGTGGTAAACATAACGTTAATTGCGCCTCGTATGGGGGTGATGTGTTTGTCTGGCCTTGCCGCCCTGTTGCTTTGTACTACTCGGAATTACCGTACACTGTCGATGGAAGGAGTACTGCCCGGAATACGTCGCGCTGCAACACACGCACAGTAAGGAATCGGCACTGGCAGTCACACTGGCAGCAGGGTGGAACAGCAAAATCCGTGGTAATGTCATGGGTGGCATCTATGGGCAAAGTTATGAACCTTGAAATAAGATCATTGCCAGTGCCAGTGCCAGCGTTTATCGCCCTACTGCCAGTGCCAGTGCCAGTGCCAGTGCCAGCGTTTATCTACCCCCTATTCTGACGCGCTGTTCTGTCTTCCATCTTGCAGCTTTACATCGCTGTAAAACCCAGCGGAATTCGAAAGGAGGAGGGGGAGGATGGTTGTCGCCTTTCCAAAGTTAGAATTCGATCAAAGGGTAGGGTGCGTCTGCGGGCGACTTCTCGCTGACAATGACGTCGACGTGGTGCAGACAAAGCTTTGCGATTTGTTCGTGACACTGGACTGGTGATAGACGAAAGCGCGAAATGACGCCAGGAGTCGGCCGACCGAAACCGAAGTTGGTGGCTGGTGAAGGAGGGAGAGTGGGCGGACGACGGCCTTTCAAAGGAAAACACTTCGTGCTGGACGTCGAGAACAAGGCGCTCGAAAGCCGCCTGACTACGGCCATCAAGGAGTTGGGCGGGGTGAGAAGATGTAGCATGCTCAACTTCCGAAACAAATTGACAGTAGTACCCCATTGCATGGTGAAAAGAAATTCCAATTTTAGAGTCTGGTTTCCACCGACTACTTGACCCCTTCGGGTCGCAGTAGCACCGTTCTGATCAGCGACCACAAGAAGGTGCCCAGTTTGCTTCAACTGCTCAATCGCGTCAGCCGGCTCGAAGGCGGTGGTAGAACGGAGCGCGACAGAAGCACCGCAGTCGGCAGCTCGCGATTCGTCCCTAGGACGCTAAGCGCATCGAATAACGGCTTCCTGAACCACGCCGTGCAAATGGTATGCGGAACGCTGAGTGTGAATTACCGTACACCATCTTTGACCAGGTTCTGTGCTCTTGCAGGGACTGTCCAAAATCGTCGTCGAAGCTTGTCGCGTTGGAATAGAAGTGGTCTACGGGCCCGCACGACTGCCCCACTTCGAGGAATCGGCTAGTCTGCATCGCCGGAGGCGGCGTGGTACTCTGGTGGACGGAGAAGCTGCTCCGGCTAAGGAGAACGTCGCCAAGCGATCGCCAACAAAGGCGACACAGATACGAAAGCTCACGAGCCCCTACCTGAAGTTCGAGCACTGCGGCAGTCGCTTCCGTCCCGAGATGACCTCGCGCCTGCCCGCCAACGGGTGGCAGGTCGTCCACCTCCTTCCAAGTCTGTGTCTTAGTCCTACCGTATAACCACACACACACATTTATTGAAGTGCGACGAACGAGAAAGACGACCGCTTCCCTTCCAGAAGCCACGCGCTCGTTGTTCGACCCCGCGGCGCAGTGCGCGACGAAGGCGCGAGCGCACACGCCGACTTCCTCGAGGAGCGTGCAGATTTCTCCCAAGAAGGCGCCCGCCTTCGATCAGGACAAGGGAAAAGGCTACTGCTCCATATGTCGAGAGGACTACGACCGAATGGAAACGGTGTGCCCTTCGCTACGTTTCTACCTACCCACCCAAGACCGTACCCGTAGTGACCGTAGGTGCGAGGCCCCCCCTCCCCCCCCCCTCCCCCCCACCCACCCACAGCCGACCCGAACGTGACCAACCATAATCAGCCTAAATCGGTCAGAGTTGTGGTCTGCGGCGCTGTTTTGAAGGATTTTTTTTGTCATTTTGGACATCGTGGAACCATAATTTTGCGTAAATAAGGCGTTCGTCCACTCTGTCTTGCCTACTGTAGCTCACCAGCAACGCACACGTTTTATATTTGCATTTATCTTCAATCAGACCTTAGTGTCGTCGTTGCGCCTTCGAGAATGGAATTCCTTTGGATTTCTATTTGAAGTCGCTTTGTCTGTTGTGTCACCAATCAAAGCTATACTAACTGTTTCCAATTAGTCTATAGCCTCTGTATAAACTAGCCTCGGAAGAAGAAGGAAGAAGGAAGAGAGAGAGAAGTCGAGGGGGAAGATGAGTCGGCAGCAGATGCTGATCCGTCTGGAGATGGACGAGGGCGAACCGCTGGGCGCCACGCCGGACGAGCGACTGACGGTGACGCGGGTGCAGGGGGGCACAGTGGCCGACGGCAAGCTGCAAGTGGGCGACGTGCTGCTGGAGGTCAACGGCCGTCGGCTCCAGGACCGGAACCACTTCTTCCAGCTGATTCGACGCGCCCATCCCGAGTGCAGGCTGCTGGTGTCCCGCAGCGAGACGGCCGCCGCCCAACTGCCTGAGGAGCTGGAGCGCTATGTGCAGCGGCGGGCCGGCTACGACTACCACCTGGCCGAGCTCAGCTGGCAGGAGGGACAAAGACTCGGCCTGGGAATCAAGCAGAGCGCCCGACGTGTCCTGGTCTGCCGACTCGAGCCGGGCAGTCAGTCCGAAGCTTCCCTGCGAGTGGGCGACCGCCTCATCATCACCGACGGCCGGCCGGTCACCGACAAGAACGTGGCCAAGGACTTCCTGCTGCGCGCCCTCGACAGCCGTGGACGCGTCCCCATCGTCGTGGAGCGGCCCAACTGCCGCGAAGCCTGGGCTGAAGTGGAAGGCGGCCTTCGCTCCACCAGCAGCAGCAGCAGCAGCGCCAGTGGTGGGGCCCCGCTGACCGGTGCTCCGGCGGCCACAGCGCAGCCACCGCCCTCCGTCGAGATGCCGAGCGACCTGAGACCCGCCCTGCTGGAAGAGTTGGCGCGAATGAAGGAGCTGGCCAAGCAGCCTCCGCCCAAGGGCATCCTGCGAAAGGCAGCCACGTCGAGCAGCAGCAGCAGCAGCAGTGTCGGCACCGCCCAGTCGCCCGGCGTCACCTTCTCCAATCAGCCGGTCGCCCAAGTGCCCATCCGTCGAGACACCGACCCCAACAAGCAGCTGCGCTCCCTGCCGTCCAAGTAGCCGACCAGTCAACCACCGACGCCGACAACGACCCTACTTCTCCCTTCGCCCACTACGCCGACTCGAGACCAGCCGACTCTGTGATCCCTCGCGATCAGTGATATACCACAGTGATTCCATTGGTCGTTCGTGCGCGCACTTATTCCGCTTTCCGCAGCCTCGCTAGCTTCGACCAAACCAACGAGTGAGAATGATTTGTGCAACGCTTCTAACGAACAACAGCACTGACAGCGATCCTTACTCACTTGTACGACGAAGCTCGTTTGGTCGTTTAGTACAGCTTCCACAACTCTGCAATTCGAATTTCACGACGCACGCCATACAAATTTCGAACTTCTGCAGCTATTGATATAAGCAGGTTGTCGAGTTGTACCGGATTCTTCCGCTTAAGCGCCCCCTCTTTCTGCCAACTTCATGGCCTTCGTGTTGGCGAAGGGAGGGGGCGTTTAAGCGGAAAACTCCGGTCGTTGGAGGAGAGGGGGGTGGGGGACTGGATGAGGTAGCATGTATGGAAGAGGCATTCTAAACCCGCAGTTGATGCACCACGAAGTTTTACCCGGGGGAGTAAGCAACACAAGGAGTCACTTGCTGAAAAGCCCCAATTGTGAAATAGGCAGTGCAGTCAGGCTGAGTGGCACGTGACGATGCCTGCATTGCTGCGCTATTGCGTCGAGGTCAGAAAGTTGACAGCTGAATTCGTGCCGCTTCATTGCATCCCAGTAGGTGCAGCAACTGTCGCGTAATATGGCAGTTGACAAGTATGACGTCCTCCAAATCTGGACCCCCACCCGCACGACCAGTTGCAGCTATGGTTGTTCATAGTTCTATTGCCAGCCGCTTGATTGCAGCACTGCAAGGGGGAGGAGCACAAGAGGCATATGGGCACCGACGTATTCTCCGCCGTGGACGAAGAAATCGCCTTGGTTTTGGAGGAAACGTGCCGGCGTTTCGACGGCGCCTTCGAGGACGACGGCAGCAGTAGCAACGGCGCCCCGCTGGAGCACTCGTCGACCTCCGCTTCCTCCCTTTCTGACGACACGCCCTGCGGCAGTCCCTACTTCGGCGAGGAAGCGTCTGCGGAAGAGCGCGATTGGAGCGGCTCACCGACGTTTGATTGTTGAAGCGTTTTACGCAATTGTCCATTGAAGTTTGACCAGCGCGAACCAACTCCCGGGCCAAGCGGCAGCCACACACAACCAGTCGACGCGCGGAACGGAGTCGTCGTTGTTGCTTCAGGCGTTCTTGAGGTCCTGTCGCGCCTTCTGTATCTTCTCCTGCTGTCGGCGGTTCTGCTGTTGGCCCTGGCTGGTGGGCGAGGGCGCCGACGGCGAGCCCACCGCCGAAGAGAGCAGCAGCGCGTCGGAGGAAGCGGAAGCGGCCAGGGAAGTGTGGCAGACGGCGGAGGGGAGGCCGCCGCTGCTGCCGCCCGTCTGGCAGGCGTGGCAGACGCCCGTCTCCTCGTAGAGTAGGATGTTCATCGCCTCCTCGTAGATGCGCGCCTCGGCGAACTCCACCTGAATAAGGGTAGTGCTACGCGCTACTGTACCCCAATCTGACGTGCAAGCGACATGGACACAGAGGAGCCGTTAGTGTAGCTGCGTCTGTTCTAACCTTGGTGTGCTTCTTGTCTGTGGCGTAGACGATGGAGGTGCAGGTGACCTCGGCGACCTTCTGCCCCTTTCCGTAGAAGGACCAAGAGCACACCTCGTTCGCAGCGCTGATGTCTGCAATGGCCCACTTTCGTGGCTGTACCTCCACTTTCGTGGCTTTCATAACTCGAGGGAGCTCTCTTCTCTTTTTCGTGACGCTAGCAGCGAGTAGAGTGAGATCGATTGAAAGCCAATCACCCACCTTTGATGAAGAGTATGCGCTCGTTGAAGCGCATGACCAGCTTGTCGAACAGTTCGAGGTTCTTCAGCAGGTTGTCGTCCGACTGGTTCGTGTACGAGTACTTGTTGTTGTGCCGATTCAGCAGCAACTTGATCGCCGGCTGAAGAGAAGGTGCTGCTACCTCACGAGCGCAAGACGCCTCAGTCGCTAGGTGCGCTTGTTAGCTAGTAACGCAGACTGGCCAACCCTGTTGGTCGACTCGAGCAACGAGCGCTCCTCCTTCTGCGACGTGATGATGGGCACTCGGCAGACGGCCGAAGCGTCCTCCTCCTTCTGCCAGTTGTCCAGCCACGTCTGGCAAGCCTCGATCAGACCCTGGCGTAGTAGCGGAGTTCCTATATTACTATCACAAGTACTTCAAGCGCACCCCACCTGCAGGCAGTAGTACTTGGCCTCGGCGAGTATCTCGAGCACCTGGCGGCGGCAGTGGGGCAGCGCTGCCACTGCGCCGTCGCGCAGGTAGTTGAGGACGAGGGGGAAGTGGGCGCCACAGCGGTCAATCAGCACCCAGCCCTCCCTGTCCACCAGCACCTCCATGCGGCCGCTGAACATGGCGCGAAGCATGGATTCGGTGTCGCTGTCGCGCCCCTGACTCGTCAGCGTCCCGATGGTCGTGTAGTGGAGGGTGCCGCCCACGTTGAGGCGCACGTAGCGACCCGGCGAGCCCGAGATCTTCTGCAGGTGGTAGCCGTCGTCGCCCGAGAAGGACGAGGCCGCCGTCGCCATGTCGAAGCTGGCGCCTTGCGAAGACGACATCCTGGCAGCTCTGGGTATATGTTGATAGAGATACATACAACCGTGCAACCACAGCGCGGACGTAGGTCAACAGAAGAAGCTGGCGTCTGATTGAAACGCCAATGCGTTCTCATACTCAAGTAATCGCCGGCCGTATAAACTCTATTCTTGTCTGACGTAGTCGTACTCTGTTCCCTAATTCGTCAATCACAGAGGCTACGGAACATTGGTAGGCTAGTGCGCAAACGGCCGGAATCCACTGAGAGAGCGTGAACGTGCGAGGCGAAGAGACGCCAGCAGTGGCGCAAGGAAGACAGGCGGCGGAATGGAAGGTCGGAGGCGCGAGGCGTCTGTCAGGACGCGCTGGAAGAGGAGGTGAACTTGGCCACGCCGGCAGCGATGTAGGGCGCGGCGCACTGTAGCAGGTCGAGGTCGGGGTCCAGTGAGCGGCTGACACCCTCCATGACCATGACTGCTAGCACGACGCAGGTGAAGCCGGGGTCCAATGCCACGCTGTGACGACTCGCCAATGAGAGCAGCTCCAGTAGCACCTTGGAGATGTCCATCTGAATCGATGGCGTGCGGTTAACGTGTCGGTAAGGTAACTGTTGGCCGAGCATTGCTTGCCACAGTTTCTCACGTGTCTCAGCGCCAGCTTGGACCCGCACGTCTCGTGCACAAGTCGGCCGATGTCCTTCTTGAACTGGGCGGCGTCGCGGCAGCGCTGGTAGGGCGCGTTGAGAAGCAGCAGCTCGCCCACTCGCTCGCCCTAGAACATGAACGGCGCCTGGTAGAAGCAGCCAACTTTACGACAAAGCAAACGACATTACCTGTCCCTGGACGACGGCCATGAAGAGCGCCAGGAAGTTTCTCAGGTGATAGGCGGATTGACGGATGGCGATGCCGGGGTCGAGGAAGATTAGGCGCGGCTTCTCGGCGTGCGCTGTAGACGTCGCCACAGAGGTTGGCGAGGGGGAGGGCGAGCTGGCCACGGTGGGAAGGAGGAAACGGCGCGCTCTCTCGAAAGCGGCCGACAGCGCCGACGAGACCTTCCTCCGCCAGCGGAGGAAGCCGCCGTCAGCGCCGCTGGCGCTTCCCGCGTCGAAGGAGACGAGAATGTTGCCGGGGTGGAGGTCGCCGTGGACGAGGTTGTCCACGAAGATCATCTTGAGCAGGGCGCAGGCGGCCGTCAGCGCGATCTCGCGCTTCGTCGACTCCGCCATCGCGGAAGAGGTAGGGGAGGACGCGCTTTCGGAGCACCGGCCGCCGACGGCGCCGCAGATGATCGGGTTGAGGTACTCGCCCGTCTGAACACGAGACGACTGCGAACTGATGGAAACGTTGCTGTTCGTTTGCCAAGTTAGGACTACAATTGTATCTGTGCAAGTACTCGTCAGCGCCGTGTGTGTATGTAAATGCGTGAAGCGCCCGTCGCATTCGAGTACCTCGAACGACTCGACCAGCACCATGCTGCTGCTGTAGAAGTGTCGTGGAAAGGAGATGCGACTGGAAGCGGAGAAGTTGTCGTTGAACTCCTGAAGCCACTTGGCCTCGCGCCTCATGTCCAGCTGCAGAGATAAGAGATAATAGTAACAATGCGGTGGAAACGATACACTTCCTTATTCACCTTATTCCTTATTCCGATACACTTTCACCCACCTGATTTGACAAGGCGGCGCGAAACTGCGCCACGGCGTCCACCAAATTGAGCGTTCGAAGGAAGGGCAAGGCCCAATCGGAGAATCGAGCGGCGAAGTCCATGAGCAGCGTATCCATTTGCACGGCCGACAGCACAGAGAAGTGAACAATCTGGAAGCGGACCTGATTGCGGTGCCCTATATCCACACGTGGAAGCATCATAACAGTATTCTTCCCACCTTTACAGCCACATAGGGGCCCTCTGCCTCCATGGAACGGGAAGCTACCATTTGCCTCCAGAAGAGAGCGCTTGGTCTAGCTTTGTGAACCTGAAGAAGTCAAATGAAATGCCAACGTCCATAATGTATTCGTCGCACTCGCAGGACAGCGCACCTGAGCAATGCTTCCAGTGCCGACGGGCTCCGGGTCGAAGCTCTCAAACAGCAGAGACCAATTCTCGCCGAAGGTCGCCCGAAGCACCGCCTCCGTCTCTGGCCAGCGGTGTCGGCGGCAGCGGCGTTGCAGCCTCGCAAACTGGTCGCAGAACTCGCCAGAGAACACATCCCTCCTGGTGCTCGCCCACTGGCCGAACTTTATGACGGCCGGACCGCTAAGCTCCACGGCGCGAAGCAGAAGCCAGTACCAAGCGCCCAGAAGCCGGTCGCTTCTACTGGCCACGGGATACAAGGCGAAGAGCGGTATGAAAGTCAGGCCCAGGCGCAAGGCTCGCAGGAAGAGGCGGAGGCGCCACCAAGCCAACAGAAGGTTGCTCTCCAAAGAAGCTCCACAACACACTAACGCCCATCCAGAGCTTTCTGTCCAGTTCTCATTCCGAGAGACCACATCTCCGGCGCAATAAATCGTCCTCCAGCGATGCCATTTCCTCTGCTGCTCCACATAGACGGCCGACGAAAGAATTGCGCTTCCGGCCAGCAAGCAGCGGCGCGTTCTCCAGCGATTGAACGCCAACACAGGAACCAGTCTTCGACAGCCGATCAGGAAAGCCCTTGTCATCTGGCCATCTCATAGTCAGGACGATTTATTTCCAGATTCACCGCCCATCGATGCCTACGTGCAGTCTCGCAAGTCGGAAGTCGCCAGTTACCACGAGCTGCGCGGTAAAGGCGCAAGAGTACACAAACGAGTAGATGGGTCAAAGGGACGCCGCAGCGGCAATACCGTCCAATTGGCGGCAGAAATGTGCGAACCTTTCAGAAGCACTTTACTTGTTGGTACTCCACAAATCTCTCAGGCGCAACGAACAATCATGTCAGCAGCTCCATCCACCGCGAACACAGCTGTCAACTCGTGAGCAAGTGCAGTATAAACTGTCGACGTGACAAACAAACGGCGGCAGTGCCGGGAAACGATTGCTCGAGTATCGAAAGCATTCGTCGTCGTTCTTATTAGTACATATCACTAGTCGTAGCGACGGCGCCCTCCGCGGTAGCGCTTGCGCGCCTTCGCCGATCGGCTGGCGGAAGAGGAAGCGCCACTCGTGGAACCCGTCGCAGCAGCGGGAGACTGCTTGGGCTTGTACTCCAACCAGGGGGAGAGGGGCGAGTCGAACTTCGGTCGCTTCTTCTTCCAATCACTGCCATTTTGATCGAATGGGGATACGGTAACGGCCCGTCTCGCCTTCTGCAGTCGCTGCTCGCCATGGTTCTCCTTGGTTCCACTGGAAGCGAACGAAGCGCCGTCGTCGACGCGGTACTCGGCGGCAATGGTGGACGGCGAAGAGACCGCCAATTCGCCCACGAAGCTGGACAGCTGGCGGACGAACTCCTGGCAGTCTTTGAAGTGCACCAGCTGCTCGCGAATCCACCTGAAAGAAACGATGTTTTGAATTACTACTCTATTGCCGGTCGTCGTACAATGTTGCGTGCCTCTCCCTCATCTAATCTAAGTTGTCCAGCGTAAAGTATACGGAAGCACCTGGAAACCCCCTTGCAGTAGTAGGTGGGCGACTGTCCGAATCGCGAGTCGACGAGTATGAGGGCGCCCCAATCGTCCTTGTGTCTGACGCAGCGTCCGAGCGACTGGTTGAGCGCCCGGTAGGCCTGGATCTCGTACCACTGCTTGCCGGGAAGCAGCCCGTTCTGCAGGCAGTACTTGTCGTTGTACTGGCGCTTCTGCTCCACCTGAACGGTGGGACGCGCTGCACAGAAGAGTGCTTGATTGGGAGGAGAGTGAATTCAGCAAAGGCTAGGTTTTGGGACAATTTCGTCAAAAATCAAGTGAGAATGATTAATTCATTGACTCATACCGTTAGTACTCCAGGATGAGTCCTAAATGGAGGGAGGGGCTTAAAGGGGGTGTTTATTAATTCAAACCCCTTTTCCAGCCGCCAAATGTACACAAATTGTACCAATAACATACTACATACTCCCTCTGCATACCAAATATCCTTCACGACTAAAGGCGTATTAACCACATATACGTGTGTATAGTGATGTAGTATACATTATACATGCATACATACAGTATACATCATAAGTATATACAGACTATCGGGATGTGGGGCCTTATTAGACGTGGACGGCTTATTAGAGCATTCGCGGTAGTTGCATCCAATACACAGCTCTCTTCTGTCGACCTGTGGATCCTTGACGTTGGGAAATGGAATGCCGACAGTGATGACGGCTCGGGCGGCGTCGTCGGCGAAGTCGATGCCCTCTGAGACCTTCCCTCTGACGACGGCTAGAAGAAGGGCGCCCGTGCAGCGCTCAGAGGCAGACTGGGACGATGGGAAGGCCACAGCCTGGTTGAACTGACGCATGGTCTCCTCCAGCTGGCGGGGACCCCGGCCGCGCTGCTCCTCCATCACCACCTGAAAGCGAAGGAACCACCTATGACGGCGCACGATAGACAGCGCATTGTCAGCGAGACTCGACAGCCATCAAAGGTTTCCAAACGAGGTCCCAAATAAGCCGAATTTCAGAGGGCCATATCTCGAAAAGTGTACCACCTAAGGAAGGCGAGATAAAGTGCGCTAAACCAAGTTTAACAAGCACTATCAAACTTGAACGACAGCGGACGAAGTCGAAGTAAAGAGGTCGATTCCTCGAGCCTAAATGCCTCACCTTGTGCTCCCTGATCTCTTCCAAGCAGCCAGTGGCCGTCCATCGGTAGAGGAGGTTGGAGAGCATACGGTAGGAGGGCAGGAAGAGTAGCACTCCCTTGGGAACGCAGCTGGCGATCTCGAGCACCAGACGGCCCAACTCGTCTTGGAACTCGACGCGCTCAACCTCCGTGTAGACGGCGCGCAATTGCTGGCCCGTCGGACCCTAAACGAGTATGTATGTATACGAAAACGGCTGAATCGGCTACGAAGAACGACCGCCGCTAAAAACTGCAAGAACCTGCAATAAATACTCAAATAGGTCCCTCCCCCTTAATCTTGGAAGGCATGATCCATCTTGGAAAGCTGATCAGTTGAGGGTCTTAGAGTATTTACCGTATCCGTCTAGTCGATAGAAAACGAGAGCGAAGCGGTAGCGTAGAAGCCCAACTACGCTTCCCTACCACGGCGACGGTGGCGGCGAGAAGTTGTCTGGCGTCGACGATGTGTCTTCCTTCGACCTGGAGCTCGAAGGGTACGCCCAGCTCCGACTTGAACGTCTCGATGGGCGACAGGGTCCCCGAGGCCAGCACCACGCTGCGCACACCCTTCATCGCGTGACCGAAGGCCTGAGTGTGTTTCACTCTTCTTCAATTTCGTCAAGAATGGATGACGACAGGGTTCTGTGTGCCTCACCACGGCTGGATTCATGCACCAGAGGTCGAGCACCAGGTCGCGCTTCGACGACGCCGGCACGACCACGGAACTGTTCTGCGAGTCGCCGTCGGCGCTCGGCGTCTCCGGGTTGCGCCCGTCGTCGCTCAAGTGGATGCTGAACAGACAACGAGTCACGAGGAAATGGATGCGTCAACACATTGCAATCCGACCAAAAGACGCAACCTACATACCGATAGTCGAGGACGTTTGCCGTGAAGAAGCGCGCGAAGAAGAGCCAGTTCTCGATCAATTTCATCGCCGTGATCGGCGGCTGCGGAAGATCTTTCTCCGCGGCGCCCTCCCTCTCGTTGTCCTCTTTCGACATCAGACAAGTGAGAGCGTCCTACAATGGGATGTGGCTCTGCGTCCTTTTGGCGCTTACTGTGTCAGTGAAAAGAACCCAGTGCTTCTTGTACGCCGCTTCGTCTGCAGGGTCGATGTCCGGGTGGTCATTGGCCAGAATCGTCTGGAACTCCGGACCCTCCAAGCAGACGCCGACGCCCCTCTCCTCCTTGAGGGAAGCCAGCAGCGTCTGGAGCTGCTCGCAGAGCAATTTGAATTGGATGCAGGCCGCTGACATCGCGTTCGCCCGCTGGCCACCGCTCAACATGCCGAGACTGAACAGCAGGTCCCCTGAAGCAGGACGACGATGACGACAGCTGTGGGCGCTGCGCTGCGTTTCCATGCGTGGAAGCACGAACGCGTACCGGTCTTCTGGAAGTCGACCACGGCTTCGGCTGCGACGGCGTCAGAGATCCGAAAGCTGGCGGAGTCGCGGCAGACGTCCTCGATGTTGTGCGCCTCGTCCAGAATCACCACGCTGTCCGTCGTCGACGCCTGCAGCGCGTCCTTGATCAGCGGGTCTGAAATGGGCCGCTTCTTGGGGGAAAACGGAACGGTAGCAGGGCGTCGGTGCTCCGTGGGCTTACGCGCAATGGAAAGTGCCAAACTAAGAGGTTACATACACTTCGTGGCAAAGGATCTTAGAGGACGCACCGATCAGGTAGTTGTATGGGCAGACGAGGAGCTCAGCGTCGCTGGCCAGCACCCTCGTGGCAGCGAAGTAAGGGCAGAAGACGTGCGGTCGGACGTCTCCCACTCTCACGAGGTCCTCGATGTCCCAGCAGGGGGTATTGACGACCTTCTGACTCAGGTGGTAGCGCAGTCGGCCCGGCTTCTCGAACTCCTTCTTCAGGTTGTGGTAGAAGCGGCAGTTGGCCGAGTCGCCGCCCTAGAAGAGTTGCAAACACTATGGCATGCGCTCAATTCGCAAACATCCCCAACGTTTTCTTGCATGGTTCGTAGTTTTGTCCTAGTTCTTGCACCCTTTTCGCATGCGACGCTATATTCCGTCACATTATGCACAAATGAGAACGTTTTACCAAACTTAGTTGTTTTGAGCGCTATAGTACCTTTCCACGAATCAGGTCCCTGCACATGTTGACCTTGTCGCGCTCCGTCTTGACCATCGGGTGAATGCAGGTGTGCTCGCGACTCGCCAGCACCGTGTACCTTCAGAAGACGAGAGGGGAAGTATCAATTTATCCATCTGCCAACCGCACGACACCCAAAGAAACAAGCAGCTATCCTACGTTGCGTCTCGGTAAACGGTGCGGCCGAGCTCTCGAATGACATTGGCGATCTGCTTGTGCGTCCGCGTCCCATAGAAAATCTTTGGCAGCCTGCGTCCGGTGCTAGTGTCTCAAACAGCGAACCAAAAACGCACGGCGACAACAAAAGTAGGCACATACTTGGGCGGCTTCTTCCTCGCTTCGGCGTCGCCGCCGTCAGTCGTCGCGGCTTGCGAGTCGACCTCGTCGTCCAACTCGATCGTCCGGTTCTGACTCTGAGTGCCGCAGTTGGAGCCCATCTGACTACCTTCTGCCCTTGCAATGGCGCACGCCCGTGCCTGAATACCTCGCAGCGAATGGTATCGTCGTGAACAATACTCCGCGGAAAGCAATGCCAATCACCCCCGAAGACGGTGAGGGCGTCGTCGAGCAGCAGCTGGACAAGCGTCGAGCGCCGGGCACGAAGAAGTCGGCCGCCTCCGCGCCCTCCTCCTCTTCCAAATCGATCAGTACGGGCTTGACCACCACTTCCGCTCCAACGCTGGCCACCTCCGCCTCTAGAGAACGCACACGGGATAGCAACAAGGACGCGCCAGTAACTTCCCGCTCAGAAAACGCTCTCCCTCACCGTCGGCGGCGCGTTGCTGCTGCTCCTGTTGCCAGATTCGTATGAGCTCCTTCTGCTGTCGCTGCCAGGCCAGGGCCGACGACAGCAGCGCCAGCGTCTTGCCCGTCCCCGTTGGACTCTCGATCAGACAGTTCTTGCTCGAGCGCAGACCTCTCACGACCTGCCGAAAGAGCGAATGGGAAGGGAAATGTGTGTAACACGAATAGGCCTGATCACTATGTCGAACGCAGCCGCAGGATATGACAGAACACTTGTACAACACATGTGAAATGTCTGCCTACGCGAATGAAGTGAATTGTTCTAAAGTATTCCGAAGATCGAAGAACTGCATCAAAAATGCTCTCCACCTGGCTAACTATGTGCTTCTGCGTGGCGTAAGGCTGAACAGGCATTTCCACTCGAACACCGGAGAAGTGGCCGCTCCAGAGACTGTCGCTTCCGCCAACATCCAACTTTGATGCGCCTTGCGACGGCGGTTTCTCTTCCGTTGGAGGTCGAAACATAACTGGGCAGGGAACCAAGGTTACGGCACAATTATAGCAATGTGAGTACCAGATATTGTCTAGTTATAGGAGAATTTCCGCCCGATATTTCGGTAGGTGTACTATCTGTTCGATTAGACTTTTGGAACTTTCGGATTTGAACTCGCGCCACGCTACTGACTCAACAAGTCTTAGATGGTGCTACGGTATCAATGATTTTCAAAGTAGATTGAGAGCTACCGTACCAAATCTGAAGGAGCGCACTTCAAGTACCTACTGGACTCGATTCCCGATGAATTGTTGAGAAGACTTTGAGAACCACCAACAAACGTGTTATCGTTGTAGCAGATCGAGCCTGTAAATGTCCCAGACAATATCGACTTCACGCGGTCGAAGAGGAAACTTTATCGCACGCGCACTGGCTCCGCCACTTGTCGGTGATACTTCACAGACGAGACGCATTTCGTCACACCAGCTATGTCTTCGAAAGATGGACTAGCGAAGCACGACAGGCAGCGGTCGGCGCATGTTTATTTGTCACGATTCGCACAAACAATCGTCTTCTGCGTTTTCGCTTTCCTCGCTTTGCCCGGCTTCTCCTCAGCGGAGCTCGACCACGATTTGATGCTCGGCGCTGCCGCTGTCGGAAGCTTTGGCGGACTGCGACGCCTGCGCACTGGGCGGCTGGTCGGCCGCCGGCTGGATGTCCACTGGCATCGGCATCAGATCCATACCCTCGGGATAGGGGGCAGCTCCCGGCTCGCCGCCGCCGCCGCCTCCCTCGAGGGCGACGTTGGTGGCCACGTTAGCTTCGTTGATATTCTTGATGTTGATGTTGATCATGGGCTTGCCATCCTCGCCGCAGCCGATGACGACGCCTTCCCCTTCCCCTGCTCCTCCGCCAGGCGGTTGTTCCCCTGCTCCTCCAGGCTGGCCGCCGCCATCGCCTCCTCCTTCTCCGCCTTCTCCTCCTCCTGCTGCAGCTCCCCCTTCGCCGTCCTGGTTGACGTTGGTCTCGACGTTGACCTTGTTCTCGTTGTCGATGTTGATGTTGATCGGCTCCTGGATGCCCGCCTCCTCAAGAGCCTTGGCCAGCTCTTCCTCGGGCGCCGCACCCGTAGCCGCTGGCGGTGTCCTCGCCTTTCTTCTCGTGCTGCCGCTGCCGCTCCGTCTGCTGCCGCTGGCTCGCTGCTTGCTTCCGCTTCTCTTCGACGCTCCGGTTGTACTCTTCGTTGTGCCAGTCGACTTGGCCACTGAAGGCTTCTTGGCCGACGACGAGCGCCTTCTGGACACTGACTTTGGCTTGCTCCTTTTGCTCGGCTGTTTCGACCTCGATCTTGACCTCGGCTTGGCAGCCGGCGGAGGTGGCGCTGGAGCAGGCGCAGTTGGAGCCGCCGCTGCTCGACTCCTCGATCTTGATTTCTTGGCGCTCGTCGATTTCCGAGGGTTTGCTTGTGGCGCGTTGAGCGGTCCGACAGGGGGAACCTGCTTCTGCGGAGGACCCGCGCCGGTGTTGGTGCCAGACTTCGCAACCGGTGGATGTTTCAGCTGGCCGGCCTTGGCAGACGGGGCTCTTGGGGCCGGCTGCTTGGATGAAGGCTTCTGCACCGCCGTCTCTTTCTTCTTCTTGAAGCAGCCCGAAAGGACGACGACGACGATCAGCGGCGTTAGCACCGCCAGCGTCAGGAGAATGGACACCGCCGCCGTCACTTCTTCGAACATCTTCCTTCGACTTGGACTTCGCCGCCTTCTATTCAACTTTCAACTACTCTAGTAGAACAATTTCTATAGTATTGGGTGACAAACGAAACACTCTTCTCTAAGAGGAGGTCGACAATCCTTCAGATATGTGTGCACGACTCACATGACGATAAGAAAGATGAACATGGGTGTGAGAAAGACGCCGAGTGGGTGCGACGACCCGCACGAAGGCTTTGCACGTGCGTTCCGGCGAGCTCTGAGAAAGCCGAGCACTTGTCATCCGATCCGACCTGTCGCAACCACTAGAAGACTCTATGTACACAGTGGGATTTTCGCATGAGTACTCCCAATACGGCCAGCACTAGACAGCGAACGTGGACGAGCAGACGCTGCATGGAGGAGTACTATGTACATAGCAGCAGAGCCACTGGAAGTGGGTGATAGGCGCAATTGCAGTCAGGAGGAGTACACAGGTTTTCACGGTCGCGTGAATATATACTACAGTAGCCTACTTGAGACTGCCTACATCAAACATTTTGACTGCTATGTATATTACTGTAACCTATCTGACCAATGTAACATTTTGCTTGTACGATTCAAAATTCAAAGAGTACTGTAACAAGTGGTCACGTGGCCACTTCAGAAGCGTCTTACTGGCGTTCGTGAGGCCAATGCTGCAGTCCAAGAGAATGATCGTTGCTCGCAAGCACTTCACCAGGTCTTCACAAACGATATTTCACGTTTTGCCACTCGAGCAACGAACTCAAGAACAGGCACTACACCAATCACGTTTGGAAGGCGCGACGTGACCGCGTGGATCTTGGCCACAGTATCACAGCTTCTTCGCCTCCAGCTTCCCTATCTTTTCGCGTTCGCGTCGCTCCGGATAGCAGCACCAGAGAAGGCCCTCGACAATTCTTCTCTTCGCAGGCTGTCCGCTCTCGTCCTTGCAGGCTGCTCTGCTGATGGCGCAGTGCGTGGAGTCGCCGCCTTCGAAGTTGCTCTTGACCCAGTGCCTGAAGCAGCCCGGGTGGAAGTAGTGGTCGCATGGCAGCTTGGCCGACAGCTGGCCGCAGTGGAAGGCCTCGTCGCAGAGCGGGCAACGTCCGAGGGCTCCGCAGTAGCCGCATGTCTGGAAACGCCGCTGCAGCTGAATCTCCTCCGGCCGAGTGACGCTGGTGTCCGCCGCGTGTGCGACGGCTCGTCTTCCTCCGAACATCCAACCGCCGCCATTGTCGTCCGATCCTTCGGCCGCGTCGAACCGCTCCTCGTCGAAGGGGTTGGCGCTGACGCTTCTCGACAGCCGCTGCTTGCCTAAATAGTCGGCGAACGTAGACTTGCGTAGGATGGTTACTGTTACACCATCACAACATGAGCGAACCGCTGTCAACTCCTATGGGCGTCTGGTAGAGCAGAGAGCCGGCCGTGTAGGCGACGCCGCTTCCGTTCTGTTCGAGTTCCATGACCGCAGACGGTGGCGCCTTCAGGGCGCGCTGCTCGCCCCCGATTCTTGGCCAGCTACGTTCGTTCAGCAAACGGCGGCAGTCGAGCGTGGCAATGCGGTCGGCAAAATCTTGACCAATCTTCCTCATGTCGACGATTCGAGCGTCCTTTCCGACTTCCTTGCGACGCAGACGCCGACTCAGACGACGCATGCCATGACCGCGTTTTCGAACCACTTCCTATACTACTTTTACGTTTATATCACATTTGAGCTACCGAGAGTGTTGCAACCCCTCTTCCTAATTAGTGTGGTTTGAGTGGTCCGGCATTTCGAGGAGTTTTATCGGATCTTGTTGCGGTACTAACAGACAGAAAGGCAGCAAAAGAACGAAACAGACCGCCGGCCACATAAAAGTGCCGGACGCCAATTCGGGTCGATCACCCAATGTCAATGGGCGAGCGTCAGCCTGCGCCTCCCGCCGAACGAAAGCCATGCAGCATTTTGACAGAGACCGTCCGATACTCTCTGTTTATGTCAAAATCATCTATCCACATCGACTCCTTCAACCAAACAAAGTCGCGTGTTCCCAATGAAGCTGACTCCTAGTCATGCCGCAACACGTGACGATACGTATGTACAACAAACACCTTACGGAAACCACCTACAGTATGCCATCTGGAGAAACAACCACCACCACCACCACAAATGGGCTAGTCAGCCTACGAAAGAGCAGAGAAATCAGCATCACATATCGGCGGACTCGAGTGCATACCAAATACGCGGAGAGAGCAGGGAACATAACTCGAGCGAAGGGCAGTGCGCGGACAAAAATTCACCTAGTGGGTCTTCTTGTGCTCCTGCCAGGCGGCCTTTAGGCACTGGCGACTGCAGAAGGTGCAGGGCTGCTTCCACCACTTGAGATGACGCTTCAGGCGCTTGCACTCCCTGCAGAGGTGGAAGCGCGGCTGGTCCCGCTGGCGAACCACTCCACAGTGGTCGCACTTGCACTCCACCAACTTCAGCAGTCGCTCCTTGAGGGGGTAGCGCGAGACGACGATGGCCGACGACGACGACTGCTTCTCCCAATCAAAGTAGTAGACTGTGCCCTTGCGGTCGAGGAAAGGCCAGCAGGGATCGGGCCGAGGCTTCGGGATCTCGGGGTCGACCACTTGAAAGAATCGAGTGCGGCTCTCGTCGAATGGGCGCACCACGACAACCAGAATGTTCGTTTCCACGGCAAAGAAGAGGCCGAAGTTGGCGCCGCCACAGAAGCCGAGGAAGCGGCAGTCGGAGGGCCCACTGAAGAGCTCCTGCACAGCTGTGGGGAAGAAAGTAGTCTTCACAATCGAATGCTGAATCGCAGCCACGTCGCCGTCAAACTTCGCCGGTGGAACGTCGACTCGCTGGAGTCGATCCTGACTCGCGCCCGCCGACAGAAGAGTCCACCTTTGCGGAGCGGCGGCCGTCTCTGACAGAGTAAGGTCACATACAAAGGCGCTCTCCGACCACCAGTTGTCGCAACGGACTGTTCTGAAGTCACAGGTGAGAGCGAACCTCCAAGCAGCTTGAACGCGAAGCCGGGCGCAGGCTCGAACCAGAACCCAGTATAGTGGTCTCCCATCTGCCATTGCTGTGCCGGCAAGTTGCAGCGGATGGGACGCACGAGGCACCGATCAGAGGCCTTGCTTACGTCAGAGCAGTACGGCTTGAAGACAGCCAGCAGTCCGTCTGGAAGTGCAGACGTGCTCTCAGTATACAGCTATAGACAGAGAACTTATGAAAGCGCGCGCCAACCAGAAAGGTGGTTTGGGTTTCGCAAGAGGTGCACGGGATTTGAGTAGGAGAGAGCGCTCAGCCTCTCCTCCAGAACGGCCTCGGGATGGCGCTCTCCTCCCGGCGTGGTAGAATCATTGAGGTAGAAGCGTCGCCTCTTGTAGATGGCCGACAGCCTGCCTTCATCGCTCACTCTGCCATCGTGTCAACGTCATTACAAGAGTGCAAACGCGTATGATGTACATTCTCTGTCTGTGTCTCACTTCAGCGGCGCCCAGGCGATGGCCAGGCCTCCCAGCAAGACGTCCCCGTCCTTCTGGAGGAGGGTCAGCAACTGCTGGCGGCTCTTAGCGCTCCCATAACTGAGGAAGACGCAGACGTTGAGGTCGACCTCGTCCAGGGTCACACGTCCACGGGAGGGCCGCCAATCATGTTGCTGAAGTCCTGAAACACATAGTACGATGGCCATTTGGTCACACAAGGTGAGCCACTTCAATCACAACGGGCACATGACCTGACGAAACACTTCGCTGGCCTTGTGACTTCCACATTCAGTCGGCAACTGCAGAACGACCACGAGTCCGTCACGGCGCCACCGGCAGACATAGACTGGGGGAAACTGCTGCTTTGGTCTACGACGACGAACGGCCGCCTCTTCCACCACTTCCACAACGGCTTGATCAAACATGGTGGAGAAGGGCGTCGGAACTTCGACCCTGTAGTCGGCAGCCACAAACGACGGGGTTTCGGAAGCGGAGGCCATTTCGACGGAATTTAGGGGGCGCGAAACCAACTTCCTGTTACAAGCTTCAAACTCTGCTATTCTGCAGTCGGAACTAAACACACAGAAAGAAGCACAAAATGGCGAGAGAACCCGAACACAACGTATGGGTTTGAAAGGCCCTGTCATCTTCCGTTTCGCCACCTTGCTTATTGGCGTGTTTATGTCGTGGTTGTCCGTCGCTGTACCATTTGAATTTTGAACTGCTTTGTTGTACGGTGGCATGGACGAGATTTGCATACGTAGTTTGAAATTCTACAGTATGTGACCTGCCACTGGGTTTGTTTTCGTCGAACGAACAGAACACGATTCGGACGCACTTCATGGTGAACTATTTGACGTGCCCGTGTTCTGCTGGGTAGCTTTCCACCACGGCACTCTGGTGGATTATGTTGTTGCGTTACTTCCAGCAACAGAAACAAGAACACGGAAACGCAACAGATGAACGAAGAAACAGGCCGCCGGTCACGGACGAAAGAACCGCCGGTCGGTTATCGATCGAGTCGAGAACGAATCAATCTCAATGGGTCGTCTGCGGCTGCTGTCTAACGAATGCCACGCTGGCGTATCGCTCCAACTCCTTCTTGATTTCGTCGCCGAGCGGGTGGATAGCCAGTTGGAATCGGAAGCCGGCCATCTCGAGCGCCCCCCTGCCGTTGAGCGTCGACTCGCACAGCTGGAGCGCCTCCAACCCGCTGGAGAGACGCACGAACCAGCAGACGGGCCCGTCGGCGCCGACGTCGCCGCTGCTGCTGGGACCGTCCACGTCGACGACCCCGTAGTCGGACAGCGCCCGACACACGTCCCACTGACACACACAGAGAGAGGAAGATAATGTGCGTCGCTATATAGCAGCAAAGTAAACGCGAGCGCTCTCACTTTGGAGATTCGCGAGGGGAAGCCGGTGATGCGCACCACGCAGTTGGCCACGCGCGAGTCTGCAATCCGGGTGGGGCTTTGTCTCACATTGCTGACAGCCGGCACACCGCACTACCGCAGCCACATTCTGGACAGTGTCTCACCAGGTTCGAAGGCCATGCGGCTGGCGCGAGAGCCGTGCAGCGCCGTCATGAGGCAGAGTTCGTCGACCGGCACGCGAGCGGGCGCAGAGTCTTCGGAGGCGGCGGCAGTCAGCGCATCATAATAAGCAGGCTCTTCCTCGGACGACAGGCCGGCGGTCACCAGCAGCTGGTGGTTCTTGCTAAAAGGCTATTACTGTTGTTTCTAACGCAACTGTAGAAGATAGGGCGCAGCAGTCGGACTGATAATCTGCGCGAATCTCGGCTAAGCGGGATGTGTCAGTCTACAGGCGCAAAAGCGCGATAACACTTGTATATACGCACGCGAGTCGGTTGATGCCGACGGCGATGTTGTTGACCATGTTGCAGAAGACCTCGTCGACGGAGCAGTCGATGGCGCGGAAGTTGGACAGCGCGTTCGCCTTCAGCACGCCCTGCGGGAAGACGGCGATCTTCCAGGCGCAGCTCTTCATCCACTCTGCCAGAGGAGAACACCGCTTAGCCATTGGTGAAACGACTATTGTCAGGTTACGACGTGGTTACGAAAGCAACGGCAATGGGCGACAGTACTCTAATACGCCCTCCCTCATATAAGCCCCAACCTCCAATGGTACCCCTCCTAGTAAGACGTTGAAACAATAAGCTTCCAAAGGGGGGTATCAGAGGAGTCACAGTATAGCTGCTCCTAGAGCTAGTGCACTAAAGCAGGTGCGCAAGTGAGACCAATTCAGAGTAGTCAGTCACCGAATTCCATCGACTGCGGCTGGGGCAGGATGTGCACGACCATGGCCACTTCGGGATGCGTCTTCTGGATTGCGCGGTAGACTGCCTCTGTAGTCTGCTCGTCGGTGGGCGAGACCACCTCGACCGAGCGCGGCGCTTGGCCGAACTCGAAGGCGCTGAAGCCCAGCTGGAACATCTGGCGCCACTTTGAGACGAGGAAGTCGCAGAAGTCGCTGAAACGCCAGGTGTCGATGGTTACGTTGCGCCTCGACAACAGTTGTAAGCTAGTGCGCGCCCACTTCAACTGATCTCGGCTCATTTCTGCCTCGGAGACGCTGCTCACCAACGCGAACTCAACCACAGAACGACCCAGAGCGTTGCCGGCGGCTTCGTCAGTGTCCTGCCCAAGCGTCTGCGATACCATTTTGACAGCTGGTGGTTGCAAGGAAGGGAAACTCTCGCCACTGGTTGATCAGCTCAAATCTGAACACAAAGGGACCAGTTCTGCCTGATCTGGTTGCTGCTTGGCCTACTACTAACCACCACTGCACGCAATTGACAAGGAAGGACGGCGCGCTAACCCACGTGCGCGCTGCCTAAATTGGCAGGCAAACAGAAACAAACCTGCGCTGCGCAGGCGCACTTGAAAAACCCGCGCAAATTCAGGCGGCGGAGGCTGCGCTGCGCATCCTCCCGCCGGAACCCTCTCTTCCCCGCGCGCTAGCGCCGACAGCGAAACAAAACCAAGCTGTCGAACGAATCCTGAAACGCGCGCGCGTCGCTTCCGAGGAAGCAGACGTCTGCCCGCCTGCCAATGCCACTTCACGAGGTTCAAGCACAGAGTCCAACTTCTCTTTCCAGTAAACACTAGCGTCAAAATGGGACCTACACCTCTCCTCTGGCCAACTATGGCAGTACTACTCTTAGTGGCAATAGCCTCAGCGCAGCAGGTTTGCCTACTATATAAGCCTCCATCATTCCACATGGTAATACACAGTACACCCAGCTCCCAAGTTCAGATTCAAGGATTCCGCTTTCTGCTCAAGCCTTCCCAGTTCCTCCAGAACGGCAACGAGTGCAACGTCTACGACGAAGCCAGCTACTGCCGAAGGACCTCTGTCACTACCAAGCTGCAAGTGAAGGCGCTCGGCGGCAGTCGCTGCCAGTGCCCCTCTGGCTTCTACTGTCCCACGAGCCCCATCGAGACCGTCTACAGGGAGAAGTGCCGCTTCAGTCGCGCCAGAAACCACTGGATCTGCAGAATGCGCTGCCTACCCAACGGCGTCTACAGAAGCTACTACTGGCAGAGGCTCAACCAGCCGGTTAGACAAGTGATACGCCACTGAATGGCTACAGTAACTTCTCAAAACTACCGCAGAACTTCAAACAGATCTCTATCTAGAGGAGGGATATAGGTAGGGACACGTACGTTGCTTCACCTAACAAAAACATCTTACGCATGTCGACATGGAAGGTCGCGCGCAGGATAAAACCAGCACTCTGTAAAGTATCCGTGATGACGACACCTTGTCAATTCACAATCAAAACGGCGCCACAGTCTCCTCTCACCCATCAATCAACGTTTCCTCTTCTCAACGGTCAACCAAAAGCAACGGAAACGACAATGGGCCTATATCCACAAAACGCATCCATGCGGTGGTAACAGAACAAGCGATCATCGCGTCGTCTCTATGGCGTCTTCTAGAATCCGTGCATGGGAGGCGGGGCGGGCGCCATTCCCGGCTGCATGGGCGGAGGGCCGGGAGGCATGCCGGCGGCCTGGGGCGGCGGCGGCGGCCCGCCCATCGGCGCCATTTCCGGCTTCTTCGCTTCCTTCTGCTCCGAGTAGGGCTCGCCCACCATCTGTGACGGTTAGGAAGTGAGACTTGTCAAACAACGATCCATTCTAATCACGTGGTACAATGGATCAGAGTACTTCTGCCGCAGTCGATATTGTCGGCGGCCGCCTAAGTGCGACGGAACTTCGTTAGGCAACGAAACGTTCAGTAGAGTCGAAGAGCTAGGCGAGGTAGGAGTGAAAATAACCAGGCAAGTCGTCCGGGGGACGCAGTATACTCCACAAATTTGAACTCCTACGCATGGTGACTCTTCTGCTGTTGTGGCCTCCGGACACTTTCAATCGCAAAAGCAATACTGAATTCGTGATCTACATCCCAAAATACCCCAGATTCGACATACAACACCCCTAGTTTCCTATGGACTCTGGGAACTGAAATTCTGCACTTGGGGTACGGTAGCATACAAATTTGTCGTAGGTACGTTCAAACATCATCTATACACTGAACGGATGCCAAATTCGTAATCAGCGCCCCCGAAAACCCCGAAATCGAGCATAATATTGGCAAAGTCGACCCGACGCCCAAAATTCAAACCGACGCGGCAGGGATACTGTAGCTCTGCAAATTTTTCAAAAATACTTCTCTGGGTCAGATTTAAGCGCAGAATCGTTTGAAACCATTTTTGGAACGATTCAGCAACGCATTCGAGCGCTATAGACGCCGAAATGCGAAAATCGCAATTTTCGACCTTGGAGTCGAAAAAGTCGCAGTGTAAGAAAGTTTTTTGTGTTGCAACCGATTTTCTCCGTTTATGGCTCATTCGATAGAGGACATCTGGGAAGGAGCAACAAGAGTGGTCTCGCCGCTCTAGCTGCTACCTAGCTCACACAGCAGCCCGTCAAAGTCGACCCAGGGCCAAAATTCGCGAATTTTTCAAATTTGGCGCCAAAATGGGTCCCGCAGCGATCCAATTCATTTCTTCCACCCTCGGCCCTATCGAGCACTACAACATATCAAAAGATAGTATATACCATTATATGCAACTTTTTCGAGTTCTACCTTGCCTAACCCTATTTTCAGTACTTTGAAAAAATAAAATTTTGAATTTCCCGCCAACGGGGTCCCGGAGCGTGACCCCGTTTGGTGTCCACCCTGCCCACTTACTAGGCCTACCCAACGCAAAAGACCGTTTGCAAATCGGCCGCTTCACGCGCGAACCCCATCCGATCCAAATTACTGCGTTTCGCGCACAATCGCTATATACTCCACACTTTTTTGTGGAGTATAAAAACGCCAAAGCGCTTATTGAAGGTCGTCGATTCCACCGGATGAGATGCTGACAACTCCACTTGGAAAAGAAGACTGCGCAACGACGTACCGGCTCATCCTTGGGCTCGAGAACCTTGATGTAGTCGGGCAGCGGGTCCTTGGGCCCCTTCTTACCCTCAGGGTCGTGGGGCAGCATGATCTTGACCTTGATGCCCAGCACGCCTGCGCAACGGACAACGACACTACGACTTGTGTAAGTGGGCGTAGCGCAGCGCAGCCACAGGTAGTGAGTACCCTGTCGCAAGAGGACGTGACGGACGGCCTGCTGGATGTAGTCGCGCACGGGGTTGCCGCTGTGGATCATGAGACCGTCGACGAACTTCATCGACTTGGCACGCTGGCCGCGCAGCTTCCCCGACACCACCACCTCGCAGCCCTTCGCCTCCGACTCCATGATGAAGCGCAGCACGCCGTAGCAGGCCCTGTTGTGGAAAGAAAGATGTAATGTCATCGTTCAGCAATTCGCGACGAGAAATGAAAGATGACAAAGCTTCTCCAAGCCACCTTCGGACGGCCAGACCTCCGACCAACTTGTAGCGCAGCGACTCGCACTGCGCCACGGCGCACAATCCCCTCTGGGCCACCTTCTCCGCGAACAACTGAATGGGACAGGTACTACTACTGGCGTTCAATCTATTGGCCAACGTCGCTTGTTCGATCTCCTCTCGGGCACCTCGAGCATGCCGTCGGCGTGTCCAAAGCGCTTCTGGACGACGGAGGTGAGTTCACGAATGCGCCGGCCTTTCTCGCCCAGCACGTTCTGCGTCCTCGTGGCCATGATGATGACTTCGGTGCGCGTCGGCGTCTTGCGAATCTCCACGCCCGCGTAGCCGTCCTCGGCCAGCTCCTTCATCAGGAAACTGTTCAACTCCGCCTTGAAGACGCCGTCCGCCACAGCCTACAAATCGGACGAAGACTGAAGGATAGAAAATTGAGGTTCGCTCAAAGGTGACTAGTTCGATTCGATGATAGTCGATCGACAGTAGGCGCTGGAAAATGTACCTTTCTCTTCTTGCTAATCTGGTGAGCCATGATGACGTACTTCGTCCGAAAGCACTTGAAGCTACGTCTTTCAGAGACCAAAGACCTTTCCTCCGCGCCACTTCTAGCCAACAGTACCACCACTGCACCACATCGAAATCAGAATTCTCGGTACTCGGCCACTAATACCATACCAACTCAAGAGTAGACAAACCTTCCCCAGTTTCTATGGAATGCCCTATATGGTACAACTACGGTAGAGAGAGAGAGCGTGTTCATCTTGATGCGGACCAGAGCGGATCATATTAGAACAGCCTGCGCACACAGCACATTAGAGTTACCGTTTGACTGGCGGTGGCGACCGTACAGTTTGAATTTTGAAATGTGACTTTTGAAATTCGAATTTTGAATTTTGAATTGTGAATGTTGAATTTTGAATTTTAAATTATAAATTTTAAATTTTGAATTTGAATTTTTAAATGTGGTTTGACTGAAACTCGTTTGAGTGAACGCGGTTTGAATTGGCCAATCACATTGAGATCTGCTAGTGTAGGTTAGATGCACTAATACGGTAATCTACTTGTTTGATATGAAAGAGCGTACCGCCGCAATATTCGACCACCTGTGGGGTACCTGTTGAGTTACGTTGCCAGAGGGCATCAGTTTCAAAACACTACCGGTAGGGGTATCTGCCGCTCTTGCCCTTTCGGACGTATCCACTTTAGCTAAATCTAGTATACTGCGCCCACTGACGTTCTTAGCGTTGTCTACCAATCATTTTGCTCGACCGTATTCCTCGTATGGTGGTTGATGTGAGTATTGTAAGAAGCAAACTAAGTCTAGCAAAACCGAAATAAGAAGTTTGGAGAAGCAGAGATGGCGCCCGCGTTCATTCTTCTGACGTTGTCGTTGCTGGCGCCGCTGGTCGTCGTCGTCGTCCTTTCTGGCTGCTTCAAGAAGAAGAAAGAGGCGGCGGCGCAGAAGCCCGCATCCAAGGCTGCCCCAAGAGCTCAGCCTGCAAAACCCGGCCAGCCGAAACGTCCGCCGATTGCGAAGTCTCGCACCGCGGGGGCAAGAAAAGACCCGAAAAAGCAAGTTCCCCCTGCCGGGCCGCTCAAGCCACCTCCAGCGAAGTCTCAGAAGTCGGCCAGCGCCAAAAAGTCTAGATCGAGAAGTAAAGCGGCGGCGGCTCCAACTGCGCCAGCTCCAGCTGCACCGCCACAGGCCAAGTCGAGGTCGAGGTCGAGTTCGACACAACCCAGCCCAAGTAGAAGAAGCAAATCGAGGTCGTCGTCCCAACGACCTTCGTCGTCGGCCAAGAAGCAGTCAGCGAGCAAGTCGAAGACGGGCCCAGGAACAAGAAGTATAACCGGCGCGTCGGAAAGGAGCAGCAGTAAACGACCCAGCAGCAGACGGAGTAGCAGCTCGAAGAAGAAGGCGATGACGCCCCCGCCGTCGGCTGGCACGGCTGAGGACCAGCTGGCGAAGGCGCTTGAAGAGGCCGGCGTCAAGGTGCCGATCAACATCAACATCGAAAACGAGAACAAGGTCAACGTCGAGACCAACGTGGAAGGAGTCGGTGGCGGCGGCGAAGGCGAGCCGGGAGCGGCACCCTACCCGGAGGGCATGGACCTGATGCCGATGCCGGTGGACGTCCAGCCGGTTGTCGAGCAGCCGCCCAGCAGCAATGCGTCCTCGTTGGCATCGCAGTCAGGCAAACTATCCGACAGCGACAGCGGCGGCACCGAGCACAAAATCGTGGTCGAGTTCCACTGAAGAAAGCCAGCGGAAGCAAGAAGGGAGAACACGCAGCTCAGACGATTAATTCGGCGATTCGTGACACTTTGATGTGATGACTGCTGCCTTCCGTTCTCCGTCATCCCATCGTTGGGCGACAAAGCCGTCAAGCGACGAATGATCTGTTCGGCTCCACGTAGGCAATTGGAGATAACGCCTCCATAGGCATCTACCACGTGGCCAGGCCACTGGCTGGCAACTCGTCGAAGCTTGATTTTGCATCATTAGATGCCTATATATACTAACTGCAGGTGTTCAGGTGGGTATGTAGAAGGTACTGTCACTGGTACTGCACGACGCATTAGGCGACGTCGGAGCAACAGATAGATGACGAAGCGTTCGCAGTCTTCAAGTCGTCGTTGTCATCATGCAACGCCAGCGGCCAGTTGGTCCACCAGTCTTGGGGATTGCCTCCGAGGTCATGAGAACGGTCGTCATCGGTGTGCGCGCGCTTATGTACATCTCGATCTACATATCATGGTTGGCGCGGCAGCGCCAAACCATAATATGTTCCATCTCGGACGCGCGCACCTTTTCCCATCATCACGATACTCGTTTCTCTGGCTCCGCTGATCGGAACTGGTTGAAATTTGGCACACTAAAGGACTTCATTACGAATAGATTAAATTCCAAATTTGGTGAAAATCGGTGCAGTGTAGCGAAAGTTACAGGCGCAAAAAGGATCGCGGCGTGTTCTTGTCCCAACGGCGGGGGTGAATTCTTCTCCGTCTTCTCCTTCTCCTTCTTCTCCTTCTCCAGATCACGCTCTAACGTCCATCAGCATCTCATCTAGTCCGCCTTCTATTGTTGCCCCACCCACGGTTGTGCGCGTACAGTGCAGCATCTAAGCCCCCCCCCCCCCCCCGTTCAGGAGCCCCTGCATACGTGCCCCAATATTCTCCTACTCGTTTTGTGCGTGCCTTAAGGTGTTCCCCCGCTCGTTCAGGAGCCCCTGCATACGTCCCCCAAAATTGTCCTACTCATTTTGTACGTGCCTCAAAGTGCCCCCGCTCGTTCAGGAGGCGTCAGCACCATTAAAGTAAATTAAATATAGAACAGCAGCAGAAGAATTAAATTAAAATTGAATAAATTTGGCATTAGCAAAACCGCCTCGACCCGTAGAATCTAACGGTGACCACGCCGACCCCCTCCGACCTACCACGCATGGCCTGGGGGCAAAAGTGTCGGCTGCGAAGGGGAGTTTCAGTATACTGACAAATTGTTAACAAATTCAAAACACATCAGAACCATATCAAATAGGGGTTCGTTTGAAGCGTCTCGACGAGAAAAGTTCAATGACACCAATGCCGTCGCCCCCAAATTCACCACGAGCGCTATTTTTGCAAAAAGGTGCCTCAAAAATCAACTTTTTATTGGCTCATCCAAACATAGCGTTGTAGGGGTTCGTTTGAACCGTCTCACCGAGAAAATTACAATGGCGCTATCCGCGACCCACAAAAAGGTACCAGGAGCGTTATTTTTGCAAAAAGGTGCCACAAATTTGTAACTTTTGATTGGCTGCTCGGAACATGGCGTTGTTGGGGTTCGTTAAAACCGTCTCGACGAGAGGAATCCAATGGCGCAATCGGCGACCCCGTAACACGCACCATGTCCACGCGGAGCCACGCTAACGTGGTCTGGCCACTACTCAGTGTTTCCTTATCCGAACCTAGTCTTGTTGGGGCTTAAATAAGCCGTCTTAACGAGAAGAATTGATTCATGAGGGTCCTCAGACTCCATCTATCAACGCACAATCTCCCTGTAGAAGAGAATCAAATAGCGCACCTCACACAAACCAAGGGGCCAGAGTTTTTGGACCTCATACAAACCAAGGGGAGAGTTTTGGCTTTCACCTCTGCAAGGGGTCAGATTTTTACCTGCATACAAAGCAAGGGGTAAGATTCTTGACCCTCAACCATAACCCTCGCTCTAATTGTGTCCTGCAATCTACTTACCCATGTCCCTCCCTACCCCTTCCCTTACCCCTGTCCCTTCTGAAGCTTCTTGGCAGAGTTTCAGGAGCCGTTGCATACGTGCCCCAAAATTGTCCTACTGGTTTTGTGCGTCCCTCAAACTGTTCCCGCTCGTTCAGGAACCCCTGCAAACGTGCCCAAAAATTGTTCTACTCGCCTCGTCCATATTACTAAGCGGCCTAGAGTCTGTCCGTCTGTTTGTTTGTTTGTTTGTTTGTCACTCTGTAAGCGCTCTAGCGCTTGCTACAGTTGACGGATCGCGACGATCTATAGCTTAAACTGACCGTCAGAACACGCGATTTTGCATGTTTGCATTTAGAACTTTAACCAAAGTCTAAATTCCACAAAATTTCGACAATTTCGACTGTGAGGTGCAGAAGTCTGCTAAACCATGATGATTCAAATGGCGGCCACGGCGGCAATGACGCGCGCACTGTGAATCAACTTCAAATCGTAGTGCGGGACATTTACAGTGTCACCACTCGCCCACCAAAGAGTTGTCGTTGTGAGACCCCAGTGTATTCGCAGGCACTCCATGCACTGGCAGCGGCACAACGTCAAACTATTCTGGATCTATTTCAAATGGCTTGAGATCTGTATAAAATGTTCAACTGGCTAAACCCTAACGTCTACGGGCTAAACCCAAGAGTCTACTGTGTATTTACAGGCATGGGAGCTGGTGCCATCCAAAGCATAGGCACTGGCAGGGGCACAGGGTCGAATGACTTCAGATTTACCTGCAAGTGTCTATTGTGTGTTTACAGGCACGGGAGCTGGTGCGAGTCTAAACGTAGGCACTGGCAGGGGCACAGTGTCAAATGACTTGGGATCTATCTGAAATGTCCTACGGGCTAACCCCAACTGGCAACAGGCTAATTCCAAGTGTCTATTGTGTATTGACAGGCACGGGAGCTGGTGCGAGTCTAAACGTAGGCACTGGCAGGGGCACAGTGTCAAATGACTTGGGATCTATCTGAAATGTCTTACTGGCTAAACTCAATCGTCAACGGGCTATCTCCAAGAGTCTATTGTGTATTTACTGGCACGGGAGCTGGTGTGGTCCTAAATGTTGGCACTGGCAGGGACGCAGTGTCAAATGACTTGAGATCTATCTGAAATGTCCTATGGGCTAAACCCAATTGTCATTGGGCTAATTCCAAGTGTCTATTGTGTATTGACAGGCACGAGAGCTGGTGCGATCCTAAACGTAGGCACTAGCAGGGGCACAGTGTCAAATGACTTGGGATCTATCTGAAATGTCTTACGGGCTAACCCCAACTGGCAACAGGCTAATTCCAAGTGTCTATTGTGTATTGACAGGCACGGGAGCTGGTGCGATCCTAAATGTAGGGACTGGCAGGGGCACAGTCATATGGCTTGAGATCCAACTGTAATGTCCTGCGGTGCACTGAATTCGATGATTGCATTATCTCCTTCATGCTCTGTGGATTGTCCATGAGCTATTGACCATAGAGATTCTCCTACGGGCTGAAGGCTCTAGTCCATATTACTAAGCGGCCTAGAGTCTGTCCGTCTGTTTGTTTGTTTGTCTGTGAGCGCTCTAGCGCTCGCTACAGTTGACGGATCGCGATGATCTATAGCTTAAACTGACCGTCAGAACACGTAGTTTTGCATCTTTGCTTTTAGAATTTTGACCGATGACTAAATTCCATAATATTTCGAAAATATCGACTGCGCCAGTACATTCTGAGCACAGGAGGCACCACACGATGTGACTGACGTTTGATTTCGCGTGACTGACGTTTGCTTTCGCGCCAAATGCACTTTAGAGTGTCACCATTCACCATGAAGTTGTCGCTGTGAGACTCGAAAGTTTATTCGCAGGCACTGCATGTACTGGCAGGGACACAGCATCGACTGACTTTTGATTTCGCGCGACTGACGTTTGATTTCGCGCCAAAAGCACTTAAGAGTGTCATCATCCACTATGGAGTTGTCGCTGTGAGACTCCAAAGTGTATGATCTATACATCAAAAGAACCGCCTTGGCCTGGAATTGAAAACGTCCTATTGTGGACTTTGACCGATGTCTAAATTCCATGAAAATCACGAAAATATCGACTGCACAGTACATTCTGAGCACAGAGGGCGCCATACGCTGCGACTGGTGTTCCATTTCGCGCCAAAGGCGCTTTACAGTGTCACCATTCACTAAAGAGTTGTCGTTGTGAGACTCCAAAGTGTATTCGCAGGCACTGCTTGCACCGGCAGGGGCACAGCATCAAACCATTCTGGATCTATGTCAAATGATTTTAGATCTATCTGAAATCTCCTACGGGCTAAACCCAACTGTCTAAGATCTAAACACAAGCGTCTACTGTGTATTTACAGGCATCGGAGCTGGTGCGATCCTAAATGTAGGCACTGGCAGGGGCACAGGGTCGAATGACTTGAGATCTCTCTGAAATGCCCTACGGGATAAACCCAAGTGTCTACTGTGTATTTACAGGCATCGGAGCTGGTGCGATCCTAAATGTAGGCACTGGCAGGGGCGCAGTGTCAAATGACTTGAGATCTAACTGCAATGTTCTTCGGTACGCTGAATTCGATGATTGAGTTTTCTTCTTCATGCTCTGCAGACTACCCATGGGCTTTTGGCCATAGAGATTCTCCTACGGGCTAAAGGCTCTAGTCTACATTACTATGCTAGCTAGGCCTTTTGTCCGTCTGTCTGTAACGCTTGCCTTCCTAGCACTTCGCCACGCGACGCTTCAGCACGCGCTTGCCTCGCTAGCACTTCGCCACGCCAAGCTTCAGCACGCACGCGCTGGCAAGCCAGCAGGACGCCAGCGGCGTCCCGCAGAGAAGCTCGCTCGCTTCGATCGATCGGCCGCAGAGAATCAATCGCTGCACGGCCAGCGTCGCCTGTTGCTGCCTGCCTTCAACGCAGGCTTTGCCTGAACAGTACGGCAATGCACGGTAGCAGAGCCTTGCAAAAGCGAACAGTGCGGCAGTGCGCGGTACAGCAGAGAACCTTGCAATGTGCAATTCAAAAGAGCCGAACAGTACGACAGTACGACAATGCTCGACATTACTATGCTAGCTAGGCCTTTTGTCCGTCTGTCCGTAACGCTTGCCTTCCTAGCACTTCGCCACGCGACGCTTCAGCACACGCTTGCCTCGCTAGTCCTTATTACTAAGCGGCAAAGGTCTGTCCGTTTGTTTGTTTGTTTGTTTGTCTGTGAGCGCGATATCTCTAGCTACGGTTGACGGATCGCGATGATCTATGGCTTAAACTGACCGTCTTAGCCTGTAGTTTTGCATGAAGGTTTGTGGACATTGGTCGATGTCTAAATTCCAAAATATTTCGAAAATATCGACTGCGCCAGTACATTCTGAGCACAGAAGGCACGGAGAGCTGTGATTCGACTATCGATCGACTATCGATCCCGCGCGATCGCGCTTCCGTCATGCATCACGCTTCCGGTACTTCCGCTATCAGTAGCGTACCATCGAACGCTGTACAGCTCTGTGGCGGCGGAGCGCGCGGTGACGCGAACAGCGTACACGCTGACGTGTCATCATTCCTTGCGAAACCATTTGAAACAACAGTGAGCAGGAAGTGTGCGGTGTGCACTATCAACTAGCGCTGCAAAAGAGGATACTTTGAGTGTGGAATGCGAATCCGAAGTTTTGCTGGTCTGCTGTTATTATTCGCCCTTCTCATCATGGGGAGGAAGAAAGGAGAGCGCCACAAGCGAGAGTCGATTCGTCTGCTCACAAGGCAAGCTCGCAGTAGAGAAACTCCGGTACAAACAGCTCAGCGCCAGGAGTTGGATGCGGCGCGACAGTCTGCGTCGCGAGCTGCTGAGGGCCCAACTCGCAGAAGTAAGCGGTTGCAACTGCAAGCAGAGCGCCAATCGTCCTCGCGATCGGTTGAGACTGCTGAAGAGACTACTGAAAGGGTGCGACGCCAAGCAGAGCGCCAATCGTCCTCGCGAGCAGGGGAGACTACTGAAGAGACCACTGATAGGTTGCGACTCCAAGCAGAGCGCCAATCTTCTTTGCGAGCGGCGGAAACTACCGAAGGGACGGCTGAGCGACTGCGACAAGAAGCAGAGCGCCAATCCTCCTCGCGGGCGATGGAGACTACTGAACAGACTGCTGAGCGACTGCGACGACAAGCGGCGCGCCAGTCGGCGTCTCGAGCGGACCCAGAGCATATGACTGAGCGACGGAAGAGGGACTCGAATCGAAAGGCGGCTTCCCGAGCGGTCGAGTCAAAGGAAGGCAACCTCAAACGACGACAGTCGGACGCAGAGCGCACTGAGAAACGCCGCAAGAAGCGGAAGAGAGGAGCGTGCGGTATGAAAGGTGTTTCATTTGCATAGATTTTCCTGCTATTCAGCTATTAATATAAGCTGCCTATTCAGGTTTGACTCCATACAACGAGAGCGAATTCGACGATGCCGACAATTTGAGTGGCATGGAGCTGTCTTGCTCCCACTGCGACGGCCAATTCTATGCCGACGAGAGACTGACCTCATCTACAAAGAAAGTCCCCAAATTTGGACGAAAGTGCTGCTTTGAAGGGAGCGTCAAACTGGACCCTCTTCCCTCCCCTCCAGAGCCACTCTTGGACTTCATGACAAAAGACGCCGAGTTCAAGTAAGTAGAAATGCTTGGATCTGTCTCGTGTGTGGAGATGGGGTAACTGGAATCGGTGACCGTTGCAGGCGCAAGGCCCTTCTCTACAACAACGCCTTCGCGTTTACATCGACAGGCGCCAAGATCAACGAAGGACTGCATCAGGGTTCAGGGCCACCCACATATCGGCTGCGTGGAGAGTTGGTGCACGAGTAAGTACATATTATATACTGTCGTTATTGCAAGCATGGGTTTCAGTATGCTCAAGAGCTAATCCTGTTTAGAATTGGGGCCCTAATGCCAAAGGACAAGAAACCTGAAACATACGCTCAAATTTATCTGCTTGAGCCTGCACAGCAGCTCAAACTAAGAACAGGCGAAACGTCTGGGACACAATTGAAACAGTCCACAGTGGAATCTATACAGGAGACCCTTTTGAAAATCAACCCATACGCCTCAGTGTTGAAGCACGCCTCTGGGACGCTGAAGGAGCAGGAGGGCAAAATCTGCGATCTACAGGTTCACATATGTGCAAACCTCGGAGAAACCTGTTTTCATTATCTACTGACAACCGCAGTCGCTTCAGGTGCGGATATTTGGTGGCGTGATGGACAAGCAGCATCGGACCTACAATAAACCGACTTGCGACGAAGTTGCCGCCGTTGTGGTTGACGGCAGCGTGACTGGAGACCAGCACTGCGTTGCTATGGTCACTAAAGGAGGTAGAATGATAGGTTCCACTGGATTCTGCGTACTGACCAGCGTTAAAATGAGATGGCCATTACTCAGGGTCGCTGAAGCGCGTGTCAGAGTTGTCGTCCGCCCTTGAGACGCTTCGCTTCCCACTGTTGTACCCGTATGGCACAACTGGCTACACGCCATTGTTGCGAAAGAAGGAGAAAGGACAGAAGGATGCGAAGGTTTGTTTTGTGAACGCGTAATGATGGGCTGTTGATCGATACAGCGTACATTTGCTCACCATCAACAGCTCTGCTCGGCACCTCTTCAGATGACGCTGGCCGAATATCTGCACTACAGAATGCAGATTCGTCCCTCCACTGGCGCTTTGATGCCCCACAGCGGCGGCAGGCTGTTCTGCGCGTGGGCAGTCATGCAAGCAGCCAGACTGGAGAAGGACAGGCTGGATTACCACAGACGAACAGAACACCAGAACAAGTACCGTGTGGAAAGCCGACTTGGTTGGCTACACATTGAACAACTTAGGTTTCGTCTTTGAGACAATCGCAACGTTGACACTCCTGCTGTATAGGAATCGCCGACGCCGTGGCCCACGGCTTCACTGAAGCTGAGCAAGTGGGACGGCGAGTCATTCTCAGCAGCTCTTTTGTAGGAGGGCCGAGGTTTTTCCAGCAGAAATTTATGGTAAGCAGGGTTTGCCTCGAGACTTCGTTAGCACTATTGCATGTCTTCTCACACCCCCTTCACGCTCTTTGGTTACACTGTGCTGTCACGTTGTTGTCACCATTGCCAACTCACTCATGTTGGTGTACCTTTAGGACGCCATGGCCGGCGTGAGAGTGCATGGCCGTCCGTCACTCTTCATAACTATGACGACGAATCCGAACTGGAAACAAATCCACGATATAGTCGACCCGCTCGGACAGAAGCCTGAGGACAGACCGGACGTTTGCGTCCGCATTTTCCGCAGAAAATTGGTGTGCAACTTCATACATTCCGTATAGAAATTAAGCGAATCAAGCTACGCGCACTGCCGTTGTTTTAGAAGCAGTTGCACGACATGGTGTACAAAACCGGCCACTTTGGCCCAGTCCTGGCCTACATGGGCGTCATTGAGAGTCAAAAGAGAGGCCTTTTGCACGCCCACCTGATCTACACTCTCGAGGCGCCCTACCACCCAGACTCACCGAACAAAGTCGACAGAATTGTGCAGGCATTCCTACCTGACCCTGAAACGGTGAGACGGTCACCAACGCTCCTTGTGTTTCATAGACTCTTTCTGCTTACAAATGATTTACAGGAACCAAAACTGTTTGAACTGGTAACGCGCCATATGTTGCACGGCATGTGCGGAAGAGGAACCAACGCGCAGTGTATGAGTGACAACAAATGCACGAAACAGTTCCCCAAGAACTTCTGTGAAGAGACCACTCTGTCAGAGACGGGCGGCTCGCCAATCTACAGACGTCCAGACGATGGGCGCGTCGCCAAAGTGAAGCAACGGGGCGTTGAGTACAACTTCGACAATCGTCGAGTTGTGCCATACAATCCTGAGCTATTGGCCACCTTCAAGTGCCACATCAACGTGGAGATAGTGGGCAGCGCCAACGCCCCCAAATATCTCTACATGTACATCTGCAAGGGGCCCGATCGAGTGTTGTTCTCGATCACTAGACTGCCCACGCCCACTGAATTGGCCGAAAGTGACGCCCAGCCTACTGCGGAAGAAGACGAAATCTCGGTGTGGAGTCCATTGCCAATTTCTGTATTGTGTGTAGGTAGGTACCTACAGTACGACTTGCCGCTTGGGATGAGTCGGCGCTGTTCCAGACATACTTGGACGCGCGGTACATCTCGCCGCCAGAGGCTTGTGACCGCATGTTTGGAAACGACCTGGCGTGGACCTACCCACCTGTCCTTCCACTGGCCGTCCACACGCATGACAATCAGCAGATTCTAATTAAGGTTGAGTAAATTTAAGATCGGTTACTGTAACAACAACATTTGCATATTTTGTATTTACTTCAGGAAGGGCAGAAGCTCGAGGAGGTGGACGTGAAGCAGACCACGCTTACTGCATGGTTCGACCTGAACAAAGTCAACGCCGAAGCGCGTCAACTGAGATACACCGAGATTCCGGAGAACTTCACCTACAGTGGTGGGAAGTGGCGACCGCGGAAGAGAGGATTGGGCGACGCCGACAGGCCCCCAATGATCGGCCGAATGTACAGCGCCGCGCCCACCGACGTCGAGCGCTTCTACTTGCGTCTGTTGCTGACGGAGCAGCGCGGCGCTACCAGCTATGAGGATCTCTGCACTGGTACTTATGAGTCATAACACTAAACGAATCGTGACATGTCAACCTATCAATAGGAATTGTGCTTCCACGTTTTCTGGCATTTGCCTCCCAGCTGCTATTCTTTGGATACATTCATTTCTTTCTGCTGTAACCATCAACGCATTTTCAGTGGATGGAGAACAGTGCGACACGTTTCGCGATGCCTGTGTCAAGTTGGGCCTGGCAATAGACGACCGCGAGGCACGCCAAGTGCCTCGGAGAGTCAGCCGACATTCGCTCCGGCAGGCAACTGCGCCGCCTATTCGTCAGCCTTTTGATTTCCTGCGAACCAGCCGAACCCGGCCTGTTGTTCGACCAATTCAAGAAGGTAGCTCCTCAAACAGCGGCACACCCACACACACAAGTATACACATGCCATTTACAGGATTTGACAGACGACATCAAGTTCGCTGAGCACCGTCGCAGTGGAAGAACCATGACTGAAGAAGCGGCGACTGATCAGGCGTTGCGCCACATGTCCCGACTTCTGGCGTTCCATGGTCGCTCTCTTGACCAATACAAGGGCATGCAAGAGCCGCCTGAATCCAACGCGGACGCCGCACTTCTTCAGACAAGACGTAGGCGCTTGATCGACACAGTTATAAAGCAGATCCACTTTAACTACCACCAGCATTTACGTTGTGTAGGGTCCCCGACGTCGACTTCAACGAGCTTCAAGAGCAACGACGGCAACTCACTGAGGAGCAAGAGCAGCTGCTGAAGACAATTTTGGATTCTGTCTTGACCGACCAGGGTGGCATTTTCTTCGTCGACGCGCCTGGCGGCTACGGTACTGAATACTTACACGTGTCACTTCAAAAGCGGCTGACAAAACGTTGAATCTCT
>JASAMZ010014157.1:0-26922 GCA_030248115.1 Linhomoeus sp. GSCO2_2 | reverse complement strand
GAGACGTTTCAATAAAGCGTAGACCAAGACCCTACCGTAATCTCGCATATATCATCTATCATATAGCATCTATCATATAGCGTAAACAAACTCGCATATCTCTCATATTTCGTCGAAAATGTCTCGTAATTTTGTGTCAAACTCGCGTATCTCGCATAGTTACGCGACTTTGTCACGTAATTACGAGAGATTGTCGTCAAAATACGAGAGATATGCGAGATATGAGAGTCAATTATGCTATATGCGACATGCATTATGCTATATGAGACATTGATTACGCTATATGCGACATTGTATATGATAGATGGGAGACACATACGAGACATTTTGGCGCAACGTTCGACAACTTTTCATTCTCTCATATACAGGATTTTTTTTTAGATGAGTGTTTTTCGTTCGGCCAGATTTTGTATAAAACAGCAGCCGATATCGATGAAATTTTAACACAATATTAGAAAGGCTTTGGCATTTTGTATGTTAGGTGCCCAGCTCAATTGGTCTTGTAATGCACAAATTACAGGGTGTCAAAGTTGAGGTCGAAAATCTCACGATCGGCCAACTTTGAAGCACGATAACTCGCATTTGCTTTTGAATTTTTGGACGCGGCAAATTGCATCTGAAAGGCCTTTAAACAAGCTTTGATTTGCCGCAAGAACCAACTTTCCACGTTGTCTAACGGCCGAGCTACAGCGCGTCGAAATTCTTAGCATGGGTCGGAGGCCGCCTTTCTCAGCGGATGACGGCCTGCGCCGCTCCAGAACGCGTTATCGGAAATTTTGACTAGTTGTAGCTCGGCCGTTAGGCAACGTGGAAAGTTCGTTCTTGTGGCAAATTAAAGCTTGTTTAAAGGCCTTTCAGATGCAATTTGCCGCGTCTAAAAATTCAAAAGCAAATGCGAGTTATCGTGCTTCAAAGTCGGCCGATCGTGAGATTTTCGACCTCAACTTTGACACCCTGTAATTTGTGCATTACAAGACCAATTGAGCTAGGCACCTAACATACAAAATGCCAAAGCCTTTCTAATATTGTGTTAAAATTTCATCGATATCGGCTGCTGTTTTATACAAAATCGGGCCGAACAAAAAACACTCATCTTAAAAAAAACCCTGTAGCATATAGCATCTAGCATCTAGCAGCATCTCAATTATGACCCTATTCGGCCGCCATAAGTTAGAGCGATTTCTGCGCTAATAACGCGAGAATGTCGCTTTTCGTGTTGCGTGTTTGCGTAATTAAGAAAACTTTTAATGCCAAACGAAAGCGCACGCCGAGACCTTTTAGTTGACCTATCGCGCGCCGCTCTACGACGTAAGACGAGCGAGTTAGAGCCGTTTTAAGTTTTGACCTTCAGGTTACTTCAGGGTAGCGCGCGTAATTCAAACTTTTGAATTTCGAAACCTCTTAGCGCAATTCTCAGTGAGTCGAGACCTATCCATAAAGTCCAAGATCTCCTTCCTACGACTTACCAACGGCGAGATCTGAGAGCGTGACGGACGGACGGACGGACGGACGAACGCACGCACGAAAAGCTCTCGTAGGGGTTCGCCGACCAGCTGGCTAAAGCTGGCTGTTTGGCTCCCCTCCCTGGAAGGGAGCCTATTGTTGGTGTACCCAAGTGCACAGTTCAGTTACAGCTCACTAAGTGGTTGGTGGGCAAGCATAAGGCAGAATGGCACGCTAGAGCTGACTGCGAGCAAGCTAGGGCCTTCATCTGTTGGCCTAATAGATCCACCGTTGCCAGGTTGATGCGTCTATCTAGGCATACTCTTCGGGCAGCTGTTGGAGTACTTTCAGGACATGGCCTTAATTGGCACCTGTACAGGTCGGGCTAACTGGTGACCCGACGTGTGAGTTCTGTGGGCTGGCGGACGAGTCTGCCACTCACTTTCTAGTGGAATGTGATGCGCTTCTGGCCCTTCGCATTCGTACCTGGGGGGTGGCTCCCGCTGCCCCCCAGGAGATCAGGGAGCTGTCCCTCTGGGACGTCCTCAGGTTCATCTGTGCCTCTGGACGTTACTAGCTCCTTACAGCATCGGTTGTGTTACTAAGGGTATGCGAAATGGGCTGCAAATGACAAATAGCCTCCTCGCGTCGCCCCCAAAAACAACAACAACAACAGGGGTTCGCCCGGCTGAGGCCGGGCGAAAAAATTTGCTTAAAAGTGGAGGAAATCTAATGAACTACGAAATCTTATGGGAACTTTTCGCTAATGGAAATTTGTGGAAAAATACCGCAAAAAGAAAGATTGTGCAAATTGCAAAAGTGTCGCTACAAGACATGCAATCAATTCTGTACAATCAGAAAACATTGTTTTGAAGGAGAGAGTTTTGTACCATTTTTCAAAAAATTATTTCTCAGGATACCACTCAATGCACAAAAGCACAATTTTCATGCATTTCAAAAACAAGAGAACAAAAATTCCAAACCCACCCACCAACAGAGTTCACATGACCGGCGGTGTCTCTCTTGCTGAAGAATAGCTTGTCGCCCACTCGGTGCGCCACCACGTCCCACGAATTTACGCTCCTGTGGGAGAGCATTCGATATTGATTGGTTGGTTGCGTTATATTGAGTGCACGAAATTGCAAATGAGCAGAGGAAGTTTTAGATATTGGCTGCAGAGAGGAGGGAGGTATGATGCCGGGGGGGGGGGGGGGGGGGGGGGGGGGGCCGGGTGGGGGGGTGTTTGAATCGCCAGGTAAAGCTACGTCGTCGTGCACTGTCGCTCGCGCAAATTAGTCCAAAATTCTAACTTGCACAAAATGCGTCAAATTTCAATAGCAAACCTGGGACAGGCCATCAGAGAGGCCAGAATGATGTCAGTGGCGAAGACGGTGCCGGCGTCCGAGCGCGCCAGCTAGAATTGAAATGCCACTTGATAAAATTGTACAAAACTGAACACAAAATTTAAACTTGTTCAATTTTGACACGGCACCAGCTACAGAAGAGCAGTTTTGCAGTACTTTACGAATCGCGCACCGAGTAAGATTCCACCAAGAATCAGAAAACGCCAAAAAATAGCACCAAAATGCCAAAATTTCAAAATTCTGCACATTTTCCCTCACTTTCTGAATGACGGGATCCTCCAGAGTGGTAACGCTGTAGATGTCGCCGCGCATGCGCTGCAGAGGCTTTTCACTGCGCGTCGTGGTCCGATCAAACGACTTGTCGTAGTAGTACAGCTTTCCGTACGTCTCGCCCTTGCTGCAAATGTGGAATTCTATGAAACCAGGCAAGTCGTCCGGGGGACGCAGTATACTCCACAAATTTGTATAGGTGCGCCCGGTATACCGATACGCATACGCATTTCTCGGTATACCGATTTATTTTCGAAATTTCATGAAAAAGTGCCTAAAGGCAGAAAGATGAATATGTTCCAGATGTGAAGCATGTAAAAGCAAGAGTATTAAACGATATTCCTCTGGTGTAGCAAATGCGGCGCTTCGCGCCGCCCACCAATTTGTAAGAGAAATATTAGTAGGTACCGGCATTAATTGAGAGAAAGCATTTTCGACTAAAATTATCCACACAAAACTGCGCAAAGGTCACAACGACACGCTAAGATGTGCCGAATATGTTGCCGCGTGTCGTTGTGACCTTTGCGCAGTTTTGTGTGGATAATTTTAGTCGAAAATGCTTTCTCTCAATTAATGCCGGTACCTACTAATATTTCTCTTACAAATTGGTGGGCGGCGCGAAGCGCCGCATTTGCTACACCAGAGGAATATCGTTTAATACTCTTGCTTTTACATGCTTCACACCTGGAACATATTCATCTTTCTGCCTTTAGGCACTTTTACATGAAATACTCTTACTTTTTTATTGGCGGAGCCAATCAACCAGTCAACTTAAACGAGTAGTCCACCTTGAGACATGGATGTTTAGGCTCTCGAACGAGCCGAACCCCTTTTAGTAACGTACGAGGCGAGTAGGACAATTCTTGGGCACGTATGGGTCCTGAACGAGCGCCGAGCGAAAACACTTTGAGGCACGCACAAAACGAGTAAGACATTTTTGGGGTACGTATGCAGCGGCTCCTGAAACTCTGCCAAGAGCTTCAGGAGGGACAGGGGTAAGGGGATTGCAGGACACAATTAGAGCGAGGGTTGTGGTTGAGGGTCAAGAATCCTCCCCTTGCCTTGTATGCAGGTCAAAAATCTGACTACTTGCACAGGTGAAGGCCAAAAATCTCACCCCTTGGTTTGTATGAGGTCCACAAATCTGACCCCTTGGTTTGTGCCAGGTTCTAAAACTTCACCCCTCGCGCCATTGGATTCTCTTCTACAGGGTGGTTGTGCGTTGACAGCAGATGGAGTCTGAGGACCCTCATGAATCAATTCTTCTTATCAAAGCAGTTTTATTTGATCCCCAACACGACTAGGTTTGGATAAGGCAACACTGAGTTGCGGCCAGACCACGTTTGCGTGACTCCGCGTGCACATGGTGCGTGGTACGGCGTCGACGATGGCGCCATTGGATTCCTCTCGTCGAGACGGTTTCAACGAACCCCAACAACGCCATGTTCCGAGCAGCCAATCAAAAGTTACAAATTTGTGGCACCTTTTTGCAAAAATAACGCTTCTGGTACCTTTTTGCGGGTCGCGGATAGCGCCATTGTAATTTTCTCGGTGAGACGGTTCAAACGAACCCCTACAACGCTATGTTTGGATGAGCCAATAAAAAGTTGATTTTTGAGGCACCTTTTTGCAAAAATAGCGCTCGTGGTAAATTTGGGGGCGGCGGCATTGGTGCCATTGTAATTTTCTCGTCGAGACGCTTCAAACGAACCCCTATTTGATATGGTTCTGATGTGTTTTGAATTTGTTAACAATTTGTCAGTATACTGAAACTCTCCTTCGCGGTCGACATTTTTGCCCCCAGGGCATGCGTGGTAGGTCGGAGGGGGTCGACGTGGTCACCGTTGGATTCTACGCGTCGAGGCGGTTCTGCCGATGCCAAATTTATCTAATTTTAATTTTATTCTGCTGCTGCTGTTCTATATTTAATTTAATTCAATGGTGCTGACGCCTCCTGAACGAGCGGGAGCAGTTTGAGGCACGCACAGAATGAGTAGGACAATTTTGGGACACGTATGCAGGGCCTCCTGAACGAGCGGGAGCACTTTGAGGCACGCACAGAATGAGTAGGACAATTTTGGGACACGTATGCAGGGCCTCCTGAACGAGCGGGAGCACTTTGAGGCACGCACAGAATGAGTAGGACAATTTTGGGACACGTATGCAGGGCCTCCTGAACGAGCGGGAGCACTTTGAGGCACGCACAGAATGAGTAGGACAATTTTGGGACACGTATGCAGGGCCTCCTGAACGAGCGGGAGCACTTTGAGGCACGCACAGAATGAGTAGGACAATTTTGGGACACGTATGCAGGGCCTCCTGAACGAGCGGGGGCACTTTGAGGCACGCACAGAATGAACAGGACAATTTTGGGGCACGTATGCAGGGCCTCCTGAACGAGCGGGAGCACTTTGAGGCACGCACAGAATGAGTAGGACAATTTTGGGACACGTATGCAGGGCCTCCTGAACGAGCGGGAGCACTTTGAGGCACGCACAGAATGAGTAGGACAATTCTGCGGCACGTATGCAGGGCCTCCTGAACGAGCGGGAGCACTTTGAGGCACGCACAGAATGAGTAGGACAATTTTGGGACACGTATGCAGGGCCTCCTGAACGAGCGGGAGCACTTTGAGGCACGCACAGAATGAGTAGGACAATTTTGGGACACGTATGCAGGGCCTCCTGAACGAGCGGGAGCACTTTGAGGCACGCACAGAATGAGTAGGACAATTTTGGGACACGTATGCAGGGCCTCCTGAACGAGCGGGAGCACTTTGAGGCACGCACAGAATGAGTAGGACAATTTTGGGACACGTATGCAGGGCCTCCTGAACGAGCGGGAGCACTTTGAGGCACGCACAGAATGAGTAGGACAATTTTGGGACACGTATGCAGGGCCTCCTGAACGAGCGGGAGCACTTTGAGGCACGCACAGAATGAGTAGGACAATTTTGGGACACGTATGCAGGGCCTCCTGAACGAGCGGGAGGCCGTTGGGGCACGCACAGAATGAGCAGGACAATTTTGGGACACGTATGCAGGGCCTCCTGAACGAGCGGGAGCACTTTGAGGCACGCACAGAATGAATAGGACAATTTTGGGGCACGTATGCAGGGCCTCCTGAACGATCTGGGACACTTTGAGGCACGCACAGAATGAGTAGGACAATTTTGGGACACGTATGCAGGGCCTCCTGAACGAGCGGGAGCACTTTGAGGCACGCACAGAATGAGTAGGACAATTTTGGGACACGTATGCAGGGCCTCCTGAACGAGCGGGAGCACTTTGAGGCACGCACAGAATGAGTAGGACAATTTTGGGACACGTATGCAGGGCCTCCTGAACGAGCGGGAGCACTTTGAGGCACGCACAGAATGAGTAGGACAATTTTGGGACACGTATGCAGGGCCTCCTGAACGAGCGGGAGCACTTTGAGGCACGCACAGAATGAGTAGGACAATTTTGGGACACGTATGCAGGGCCTCCTGAACGAGCGGGAGCACTTTGAGGCACGCACAGAATGAGTAGGACAATTTTGGGACACGTATGCAGGGCCTCCTGAACGAGCGGGAGCACTTTGAGGCACGCACAGAATGAATAGGACAATTTTGGGACACGTATGCAGGGCCTCCTGAACGAACGGGGGTGAGGCACGCACAGAATGAACAGGACAATTTTGGGGCACGTATGCAGGGCCTTCTGAACGAGCGGGGGCACTTCGAGGCACGCACAAAACAGGACAATTTTGGGGCACGTATGCAGGGCCTCCTGAACGATCTGGGACACTTTGAGGCACGCACAGAATGAGTAGGACAATTCTGCGGCACGTATGCAGGGCCTACTGAACGAGCGGGAACACTTTGAGGCACGCACAGAATGAGTAGGACAATTTTGGGACACGTATGCAGGGCCTCCTGAACGAGCGGGAGCACTTTGAGGCACGCACAGAATGAGTAGGACAATTTTGGGACACGTATGCATGGCCTCCTGAACAAGCGGGAGCACTTTGAGGCACGCACAGAATGAGTAGGACAATTTTGGTACACGTATGCAGGGCCTCCTGAACGAGCGGAGGCACTCTGGGGCTTGTACTGTATAGTGCGCAACCACGGTTGGGAAGAATGGAAGGCGACTCGACGAGATCCTGTTGATGGACGCTAGAGCGTGACGTGAAGAAGAAGAAGGAGAAGAAGACGGAGAAGAATTCACCCCCCGCCGTTGGGACAAGAAACGCGCCGCGATCCTTTTTGCGTCTGTAACTTTTGCTACACTTAACTGATTTTCACCAAATTTGGAATTTAATCTATTCGTAATAAAGTCCTTTAGTGTACCAAATTTCATCCAATTCCGTTTAGTACCGCCTGAGAAATAAATATCGTGATGATGGGAAAAGGTGCGCGCGGCCTGGATGGAACATATTATGGTTTGGCGCTGCCGCGCCAACCATGATATCATTATATGCAACTTTTTCGAGTTCTACCTTGCCCAACCCAATTTTCAGTACTTTGAAAAAATAAATTTTTGAATTTCCCGCCAACGGGGTCCCGGAGCGTGACCCCGTTTGGTGTCCACCCTGCCCACTTACTAGGCCTACCCAACGCAAAAGACCGTTTGCAAATCGGCCGCTTCACGCGCGAACCCCATCCGATCCAAATTACTGCGTTTCGCGCACAATCGCTTTATACTCCACACTTTTTTGTGGAGTATAAAAATATTAAACAACTAGAAAAAAGTGAAGTTTTACATGAGAAAGCACAAAACCACTCAATTTCAAGATATCGCGAGCGTTTAACATTTCTTGTTCATGTGAAGACACGTTTCCACACAAACTTTAATTTTACTAAAATATTGCGCAAAATAACAAATTTCACATGGAAATATCAAAAGAATTACATGTCTTTGCCAGCGTCCACGGCGAAATCCTTGTCTTCGTCCACCACAGGGGCGAAGCGAAGCTTGGACAGTCTTTGGAAGTCCATATCCTCCTCCACCGACTAAAACGCACAAAATTTTACATAAATTTAACACAATTACTACCGATTAGGCAAGATTGGAGCGCTTGGGGAGGGGGGGAAGGGGAGGTAGGGAGGGATGGGGGGAGGTAGGTAGGGAGAGGCTGGGGGGGGGGGGGGGAGGGAGGGAGAGCGGGGGGGAGGGGAAAAGGGGCGCTTCAAAGCTGAAAATTCCTAAATACAACAAACTACCGTACCCAGCTGGGCTTGACTTGGATGGAGGGAGCGCGCGGCTTGTTGCGCGCCTGCCCGTAGCCCCCGCCCCTGCCGTAACCCCCGCGGCCGCGGTAGAAACCGCCGCCTCTGTAAATATAAAAGAATTTAACAATTTTTACACTCGAATTTCGACAAATTCTTACGGCTTGTGTGCAACAAAAGATATACTAAACAAGTATGGGAAACTTAACGCGAACACAATGTGACAATAGCAGCACAGCCTACTCGTGCAGGAGCCCCTGCACAAAAGTGTTTCAAATCCTTACATACTATTCAAAACTTCACAAAAGCCCACCGATAAGAGCCCCGACCGCCTCTGTCGAAGAATCCGCCTCTGCAAGCGTAAAATACATAAATTTTGTACAACCATTTACAAATTTAAATTAAATCCCACCTAAAAGTGCCCCTAAATCCTCCCCTTCCCCCTCTGTCGTAGTAGCCGCCCCTGGACCCTGCTGGGGGCCCGTAGCCCGCCTGACGCATCTTCTCGCGCTCCTTTTGCTGCTGCTTGCGCTGGAAATTTATTTTGGTAATAAATTTTAAAAAAAATTTTCGCAGGCTTAAAAATTTTGCCAAAATATGACGCGACGCAGTCAGTGGCGTAGCCAGGATTGCCAAGTGGGAGGGGCAAAAAAATTTTGGGGAGGGCAAAATTTTTTAGCTGTTCGTTGAGTGCTACCGGGTGCAAAATGAACGCGCAGGTAAAGTCTTCCAATTTACAGCGAGGCTGGCGAAATATTCACTTTTACAGCGCCACAGGCAAAAATTCCTATTATTTTTAGCGCCGCAGGCGAAAATGTTGATTATTTATAGTGACGCAGGAGAAAATTTCTACTACTTATAGCGCCGCAGGCGAAAATTTTTTCTTTTGCTGGCCATCTGGGTGGGGGGGGCCAAAGCCGGCATCTGGGGGGGGGGGGGGGGATTTGCCCCAATTGCCCACCCCTGGCTACGCCACTGGACGCAGTACACCATATACAGACCTACAATAACAAAAGAAATCAATCCTCGAAATCTTCAGAATATTTACAAATTTTCCAATTTCATTCAAAATTCCCGCCACTACAGTACCCCTACCATGAACTGAATCTGGCGCATCCTATTGGCTCGCTGCATCATGGTCTTTTGGGGTTTCTGCGTGTCGACCAGTTGGAAATTCGTGTCTTCCTCCTCGCCCAGAAACTGCGGCTGCTGATAGGCTGAAAATTAATATTGTCAAAACTACACAAAACCGAGACACAACAATGCCCAAAAAAGTGCCAAAAATCGCCCATTTTTCGCTCAAATTTGACGTAAAACGCATCAAATTGACTTAAACCGCTCAAGAATGGCGCCGCCAGCCAGCCAAAAGTTTTTTTTATCAATTTTAGGCCCATTTTGGAAACAACTGCAGTTTAGGGGGATTTTCAAATAATAGGGGGATTTTCAAGAAATAGGGGGATTTTCAGAAAATAAGGGGATTTTGAAAAAATAGGGGGATTTTCAATCGAGGGGGATTTTCGACTTCTCTGTGGCGGGAAAATGCGATTGGAGGCCATGGGGAGCCACAAAATGCCTTAAACAGTGAGTTAGAGACAATGCAGTTTAGGGGGATTTTCAGAAAATATTTTAGAGGGATTTTCAAGTTAGGGGAGCCACACTGCACTTTAGGGGGATTTTGAAGTAACACTGCACTTTAGAGGGATTTTCAAATAACATAACATGGCTTGCTCAGGCTCATGCTTAGGCTTATGCTTAGGCTTATGCTTAGGCTTAGGCTTGTAGTCCGGCTCGTTCTGAGTGAATGCTAAGCTGATCGTGAACCTAAGCCTAAGCCTAAGCATGAGCCTAAGCATGAGCCTAAGCATAAGCCTAAGCATGAGCCTAAGCATAAGCCTAAGCATGAGCCTAAGCATGAGCCTATGCAAGAGCCTAAGCCATGTAATGTTATTTGAAAATCCCTCTAAAGTGCAGTGTTACTTAAAAATCCCCCTAAAGTGCAGTGTGGCTCCCCTAACTTGAAAATCCCTCTAAAATATTTTCTGAAAATCCCCCTAAACTGCAGTGTCTCTAACTCACTGTTTAAGGCATTTTGTGGCTCCCCATGGCCTCCAATCGTATTTTCCCGCCACAGAGAAGTCGAAAATCCCCCTCGATTGAAAATCCCCCTATTTTTTCAAAATCCCCCTATTTTCTGAAAATCCCCCTATTTCTCGAAAATCCCCCTATTATTTGAAAATCCCCCTAAACTGCAGTTCAACCAAATATTTGAACTCACCCCTTCTCCCATAGTCGCCGTATCGCTTGTCGCCGCCTAGCCAATCGCAGATTTTGCCTATTTTCTCCGATTTGTTGAACTGCTGGAAGGGCAGACCCGTGAATAGGGCTGGGACCGTTCCCGGACCCCATCCATTTGGTTTGTCCTGAAGTTATTTAGGTTTTTGCACTTTGCACACAAATTGCGCAAAATGCCACACTTTTTGCCACCTGAACGTCGGGAAGAGTGAAGCCGATGTGCTGCTCGGTTTCCATGCTTTCGCGAGAGAATATTCTTCCAAGAAATTAACAAAAACTACAGCGAAATCACGGTTGATTTGTTCTCCAGTTTTAGTACAACAGTTCACCGGTACAGCAATGATGGAAGATAGCGTCGTAGATAGGCAATAAGTAATCGGCGCTCAGCGCTCATCCGGCGCTCAGCGCTCAGTAATCGGCGCTCAGTTTGGCGCTCGCCGAAAAGCCGATTTTCGAGCAATTTGAAGTGTGTTTGAGTTGGAAATCAGTTCGGCAACGACCTGCCGACGGTTACAGGCACATTGGCGTAAAAATTGCAGGAAACATCAACCGTTTCACGGTTTTCTGAATCCACTGTTACGGTAGGCACAGTTTTCTATTTTGTGTAGTTGAGCGCTGATTATTTTACGCGCTTACCGAACCGAATTTATTTTTTATCGATTTCAATTCATTTTCGAATTAGATAGAAAGAGTTTTGTGCTTTGCAGGACTTGTGGTAGTCGAGCGGTCAGGCCAGAAGTGTTTTGCAGCTTAAAAATAGTCGCAACTGCACAAAAATTGAGATTTTTCGATGAGCGCCGATTACTGAGCGCCGAATACTGAGCGCTGAGCGCTGACGCCGATTACTTATTGCCCGTAGATATGCCACATAGTCATTTAGCGGTTCAATATGTGCTCTCAAAAGTCATAATTTGTGCTCATAATCATCGTACGACTTTACTCCGTTTCTAGTAGATTTTACATCAGTAGCGTACTGTTGGACAAAAATGCAAATTCCTGATTCAAATTGTAATTATAGTATCAATTGTAATTGCAGGCACAAACGCAGCGATGAGTATTCGAACAAATTTCCAAGTACACATGAGCGCAAACCACTTCTAGGCTTTGTCACCAACACGCGAAGAACGAACAACAAGCCAGCGTTGTCTCGAATAACAGACCAATAAAATCTTTCATCGCAACAATTATTCAACACCGTTTGCCCATCAGAAACTGAATGATTTTCGCTTGCTGCTCCAGCAATTTGTTGTTCTGCTCAAACAGTTTCCCCTGATTTTCTTCCAGTTTTGTCAGTCTTTCTGAAATTCTGCTCAGTTGCTCTGGCAGCGTGCCGTGTTTCGAGTAGAAGTCGGTGTCTTCTGCAAATTTGACAAATTTTGTGAAGAGTTTAAGTTGATACACCAAATATAGTAGTCGTACCATCGTTGTCGTCTAGCAGCTCTTCCTTTGGGGATACTGTAAAGGCGCCGTTTTGAAAGCTCAGCGGGCTCTCAGAGGTGATTTCCAGCTTTCCAGAGGGCTGAATCAATTTAGAGAACAAAAACGTTTGCCAATTTGGAGCAGTGCACCTAACACCAGTATACCGTATCCCTTACCAACAGGCCTCTGTCGGATGCGGGAAATGGCGAGTCCTCTACATTGTTCAGGGAGCCGTTGTGGTTGTCCGCAGAATGCCAATCCATTCCCGTCTGACTCAAGGGAGTGGCAGGGGTTAGAGTGAGCGTGGCAGGCTGCTCTGCGGGCAATCCAGGGCTCGTGGATTTCTTGGCTCTCTCGCGAAGAGAGCTCATGTAGGTGCGAACCTAAGTCAAGACTCATGTAATGACACAACTGTATAATATCTCGTTTCTTTCTTGCCTGCTGCACTTTGCAGTCCGTGACCCCTTGCTTCTTGAGCATAATCATCATTGCCAGAGGCGTCCGAATTTGCATATTCCACAGATTTCGAATTATCGACTTGGTCGCCTCAGACAAAGAGATTCCATCTGAAAATGGGTGAACTTCTCAATTTGTGAGCAAAATCTATACAGAAGCTGGAATAGGGCATGGCTGATGTACAGCAATGTACCGTAATCCAATTCTATAGCAACGCTCTATGTGCCTGTTTAAAAACCTGCTCCTACCGTACATACGTTCAACGCGCTGAGCGAATCACGGTGTCCCGCGGGTGGGGCGTGGATTAGCCATTGACTATCACTACTTCACGCACCGGTCTCACTACCCGCCCTCTTCTTTCGAGCATCCATTCCCTCCGCTACTGGGTGGTTGTGTTGCTGCGCCTCTGAGGAAAACAGCGTGGCTTTGCCATCGTCGGCATGGCATAACAACTTCAGTTGGACTGGGCAGGTGCCGTAGCGCTTCCTGCTGGACAGACGACAGTGGTAGTTGACGCATTTCCCCCGCGAGGTGTTGTAGGTGCCCGAGCCCTTGCCCCACACATGCTGACCACGAATGTAGGCCTCTGCATCGGCCTCCGAGTTGAACGTCGTCTGGAGAGTGGGAGTGGTTGGAGTGAGTGGAAGAGAGCAGGTCACAGATTGCGGAAGCCAAATGCGCCAAGAAACTGGCGCTTCCTCTGGCGCTCACTCACTCTTGAGCCAGTCAACCACTCGACTCACTCGGTCACCCACACTCTGAGCCATTACTCCACTCACACTCTAAGCCACTCAGTCGCTATCACCCTCTCGCACGCTTGCTTTTTGCGCACTCCCAACAGGTCACTCGGCTCATCGATGCAGACCACCCACTCTTAGCTTACTCCTTCGCTTGCTGAGCCACTCATTCTCTCACTTGCTGGCTTGCGAACAGAGTTGGCCTGGGGCCACTATCCTAACTGAATCACTGAACTATTCATTGTCTCCCTCACGGGGACGCGCTCACGTCTGTCTGTCAGAGTAACAGGCAAAACACCTGCGGAATCCAAAGCTTTCCCTTTCCTCGACCCCTCTTCTCCTTCTTTGGTGGCTTCTCGTCCACTTTCTGCTCACTTTCCCCTTCCTCAGAAACGGGTTTGCCTTCCTCCAAACCTTCTTCCTGCCCCTCCTCGTTTGCAAACAATTCTCCCAGATCGATCATACTCGTTTCACCTGTTTTGTGAAGATTTTGAGTTGTCTGATTCCGCTCTCGCTCCGCTCGCTGTGTTATGCGCACGAGACTAGAAGACTAGCGCCACACACGCACGTTATAGTGGCGCGCCTAGCGTGTAGAGAGCAGAGCGGCCGCATTTCCAAGCGGCGCTGGCAACAGAATGGAGCGGCGGGGAGGCAATTTTGTTTCTGCCCCTCCCCCCCCCCCCCCCCCCCACCCTTTCTTGCCCCCTGCTGGCGGAAAATGCGCTATTATACCCGGAGTAATGTGTGGCTTGCGTTTGGTGATGTGGAACAAACTCAGAAATTGATACGATACCATAAATAGATAGCTATTTTTAATTTTGAGGTTGAAATTGAAACAGTATCCTACCTAAACAGACAATCCAATCAGCTAGAGAGATCTGTGTATAGAATGGATTTGCATAGCCGGACGATTTGAAATTTTGAATATCAAGCCTAAATTTGTATACCCAAATTTGTGATTACAGTATTCATACCGCAATCGCGCAATCTATTTGAATTCAAAATTCAAATCCGGCGACCTTCCTTGTGGTCCCGCGCGGAAGCGCGTTGCCATGACTTTGGAAAAATCGATATTGTCGTTGTTGTGCGCACTGAAACATAGGCACTGTGTGTGTTTATACGCCGCAGCGCAGTTCATTGGATGCGCTCACGCTTCGTAGTCTCACAGGTGTGCGTACAGTGTGTGTCCGTCCACCTGAGTCATGCGCCGGCCGGGATTAACCCCTTCCCAAATATGTGTCTAAATTATCAGTTTTTGACGGAGTTTCTTTAAATTTTGTGCATCCCAAGTTTGCGGTACAAACATAAGTTTGTCTCTTGGGTTTATATGATTACTTGTACAATCATTTCAATGGTGGTATCGCCATAATTATCGCATTAATTAGGTTAATCCGGTGGCGCGCGCGGCTGGTTTTAAAGTCCGCTCGAAAATGTGTCATCCCGCGAAACCACCCCAATTTTAGGGCCGCCGGGTAATTCCGTCGTATTTTGGGTTAGTTTCGAGAATTATTTTCTGCCATTTTCGCGCTCAAAATGTCCGAAGCCGACAATCTCCAAGTTGGGGCGAGCATCGACATTCGTAGGACGGATGGTGCGAAATTTTGTGAATTATTGATTTTGAGAATCAATTTGAATGTTTATACGGTATATAATTTTAGGAAGACAGCACAGTGCCATGATTAGCGAGGTCAACGCCGGTATGCGCAGCGTGACGGTGGAGTGGTTCGAAAAGGTCCAAAATTTTCAAATATTCAAAATTTCGAGTTCCAAAATTCGAAATTTTTCAGGGCGAGACCAAGGGCAAAGAAGTGGATTTCGACACGATTTTCAGCATAAATCCCCACCTTTCGAATCCCCAATTTCTACCCGAGCAGTCTTCTATGATGAAGCAACAGTCTCAGCCGAATTTGAGAAACGCCCAAAAAGTCAATCAGAACAACAACAATAATCTGGCGAACAAAAAGTCGGTGTCTCAGGCGTCGAGAATCGGTGGGTATTTCCAAATTGTCAAAATTCCAAAAATGGAATCTTAAATCTTTGAATATCATGTGCACAATTTTCAGTAATTCCCCAATTTCTAGGTCGCACCAAGGTGCAGCCGATGGACATTACCACCACCGAAAATGGTGCGCTGTTTTATCAGATTTTGTGTAATTCTTGCGTAATTTTGTATAATTTAGGTTTAGAGGAGAACGACTACCTCCCTCCAGTGCAGACCAGGCAGGCTGGAGCCTCCAACCAGCGAGAGACCATCGCCGTTGAATGTAATTTTCATAAATTTATAATTTGTGTTGCACAAATTAACTTGAATTTATTTGTGAATATTCAATTGATGTTGATTATGTTAATAGTAGTAGTTTAATTTATTTTAAATAATTTATATTTTTAGTAATATAGGTAGTATATATTTACAAAGGTTATTATTTAATAATTTTTGATATTTGTTACATTAGTTATTACTGAATATGTCGCGTTTTAAAGGTTTTGGCACAAGCGAGCCAAAAGGCAAATTCAGCTACACTAAAAGCTCCGTGTGCAGTCTTCCAACACATGAATTTCTGTGCAAATTTTTCTGAAATTTTGAAACATCCAAACAAAAATTCTAAAATTCAAAAATTTCAGCCAAGCGCAAGTCGACTACTGTAGCCGAGATCGAGCGTCTCAAGCGCAACAGGGAGGAGCGCAGGGCTCAGCAGGTGTAAAATCTTAACTTTTAAAAATTCAAAAATTTGAATTTTTTAAATCTCAGGAGGAGATGCGCCGGCAGAAGGAGGAGCTGAAGAGCGTCGACCCGGGCAACCCCAACTGGGAGTTCTACGGCATGATACGGTAGGATTGTGGGAGAGTGAGTTAGTGAGTGAGTTCCGGGAGTGGGAGCGAGAATGAGTGTGCGAGTCCCTATTTGACTCTATGGGGAATAGAACTCGTCTTGAGCAAGGAGTCTGTGAGGGCTAGAGAGTGTTGAGGTGAGTCGCGGGGTGCGAATGAGCAGAAGCCGGTATTTGTAGGAGTTTGTGTGATAGTGCGAGACTCGTAGGAGTCGGTGTGAGTGCCCGTGTGAGTCGCCCAACACCCACGAGTCAACACCCACTCCTCTCATATTCAGCGAGTACCGCTCCACCCTCGACTACCGTCCCCTCAAGCCTGGGGATTCCGTGCGAGACCAGCAGATAAGCGTCTGCGTGCGCAAGAGACCCCTCAACAAGAAAGAGCTGGGAAGGAAGGAAATTGAAGTGGTTTCAGTGCCGATAAAGGTGTGTGTGGTTTTTGTATAAAAATTTGTGGAATTTTGAAATTGTTGGAAGATTTTGTTAGGTAAATTGTGTGGTATTGTGGGCAGAGGTGATAAGAATGAGATTAAGCTTTCAAAATTCACAATGATTTTCCAACTTTGAATGTGGAAATTCAGTGTGAATTTTTGAAGTTTGGAAGTGCTAAAATCGAATTTTAAAATCGGAAATTCAGCCGCCAGTTTTACTCGAGACGCTACTTCATTTTTATCGCGTTCTGATTTGTTTTACATTTTTCATAATTTTGTTACCTCAAAGGATGAAATCCACAAAGTTTCAATGTTATAAATTTTCTAATCGAAATCACAATATTTCTCAGGACCACGTGATAGTGCATCAGCCGCAGACGAAAGTCGACCTGACGAAATATTTGGAGAATTTGAAATTTCGCTTCGACTACGCTTTTGACGAGACCTCATCCAACGAACTGGTGTATAGGTGCGTATTTTGGCGTTAAATATTTGTGGTATTCTGGTGTTACTTGTGTAGATTTTGTGCAGATTGTTACGCTGTGGTATTTTTTTTTGAATTTATTGATTTTTTGCTATCTTGCGGTATTCCTGTAGTTTGTGTTCATTAAGTGGTATTTTGTGAAATTTGTTATAATTTGCGCTTATTTTGTAGTATTTTGGTGTAATTTATGTATTTTTTCTCTTATTTTCTAGGTTCACCGCGCAGCCTCTAGTCAGAACGGTGTTTCAGCAAGGTACCAGTTTTTCTGTTTTATTTGTTTTAAAACTACAAAATTACTATAAAATACTACATTAATCAGGTTTCGCCACCTGTTTCGCCTACGGTCAAACCGGTTCGGGTAAAACGCACACGATGGGTGGCGACTTCAACGGGAAGACGCAGGTTTTTGTGTTTATTTTTGGTAGTATTTGTGTTATTTTGTTATATTTAATTTTGTAACAGAAGTTGTAATATCAGCAGAATTTCGCGAATTTATTCGGCATTTTGATGGTACGGTAGTTTGAACTATACCGTGCCCGCCTCTATTGTAGTTCTTGTTTTTGTTGTAGTTTTACAGTATTTTTTATTATTTTATAGTAATACCGTATTCTCAGGACTGCTCTAAGGGCATCTATGCCATGACCGCCAGGGACGTTTTCAAAAATCTGCACCACAAAGACTTCAAGAAAGAGAATTTGGTCGTCTCCTGCTGCTTTTTCGAGATTTATAGCGGAAAGGTGGGAATTTTTATATTTTATTTTGTGTAAAAATGTTAAAGATACCGTAATCCTCTCAGGTTTTCGACCTGCTGAACAACAAGGTGAAACTGCGCGTTCTGGAGGACGGCAAGAAAGAGGCAAGCAAATTCTTTAACGATTTTTTTAGAAGTTTATGGAAAATTGTTCCAAAATATCTGTATTATTTTATAGGTGCAAGTGGTGGGCTTAAGAGAGCAGCCGGTGGCCAACGATCTGGAGGTTGTTTTTTATGCTTTTGCCATGTTATGTTTTGGGCACTGTAACATCTGTGAATTTGTTCTTTGCATGACATGTTTGTTTGACACTGGTTCACATATTCTGACGGAGAATTTTGCATAATATGCACGTTGATTTTGCATTGTCTCCTTATTCTCAGTAATTTTTCGCCATGCACTACTTCTATAGTATTTTGTAGTACTTATAGTATTTGTATTTTTTACACTTAGGTAATGGACCTGATCAAACCCAGAAATAAAGAGGAGGGAGGCCAAGCGAAACACGGCTTCTGGTCCCCAGCTGGATGCGGCGCTGCTATCCCTCGCTAGGCGCGCCGCTATGACGTCGGTGTGTCGGCGCTGGTGTTATACGTATCATGCGCCATTGAGCACGGCGAAAGCGAGCGAGGCAGAATCAACAACTGGGAATATACCCGAAACCAGGTGAAACGAGTATGATCAATCTGGGAGAATTGTTTGCAAACAAGAAGGCGGGAGAAGGTTGGAGGAAGGCAAACCCGTTTCTGAGGAAGGGGAAAGTGAGCAGAAAGTGGACGAGAAGCCACCAAAGAAGGAGAAGAGGGGTGGGGGAAGGGGAAAGCTTGGATTCCGCAGGTGTTTTGCCTGTTACTGACAGACAGACGTGAGCGCGTCCCCGTGAGGGAGACAATGAATAGTTCAGTGATTCAGTTAGGATAGTGGCCCCAGGCCAACTCTGTTCGCAAGCGAGCAAGTGAGAGAATGAGTGGCTCAGCAAGCGAAGGAGTAAGCTAAGAGTGGGTGGTCTGCATCGATGAGCCGAGTGACCTGTTGGGAGTACGCAAAAAGCAAGCGTGCAGAGAAGGGTGATAGCGACTGAGTGGCTTCAAGTGTTAGTCGGAGATAATGGCTTCAGAGTGGGGTGACCGAGTGAGTCAAGATGGTTGAGTGCGGCTAAAGAGTGAGTGAGCGCCAGAGGAAGCGCCAGTTTCTTGGCGCATTTGGCTTCCGCAATATCTGACCTGCTCTCTCCGGCGCTCACTCCGACCCGCTCCGCTTCTCCAGACGACGTTCAACTCGGAGGCCGATGCAGAGGCCTACATTCGTGGTCAGCATGTGTTCGGGCAAGGGCTCGGGCACCTACAACACCTCGCGGCCAAATGCGTCAACTACCACTGTCGTCTGTCCAGCAGGAAGCGCTACGGCACCTGCCCAGTCCGACTGGAAATTACCTGTGTCACCGATCGTTGCCCTGTTGCACGTCTTCCTGCTTTTCGTTCAGTTACGTATTGCTTAAGGCCAGGACCTCCTGCTGTGAGCGACTGCAGCGCCGCCTGCCGGCCAGGAAGAGAAACGTGCGCAGCGACGCCTGCCGGCCGAGAGGAGATCCGCGAGATTTGAATTTCTGATTGTTGCGTGCAGCCACCAGGGGGCGCCAGTAGTCTATCCGAACCGCCTCGACGCGTAGAATCCAACGGTGACCACGCCGACCCCCTCCGACCAACCACGAATGCCCTGGGGGCAAAAAGGTCGCCCACGAAAGGGAGTTTCACCATACTGACAAATTGTTAACAAATTCAAAACACATCGGAACCATATCAAATAGGGGTTCGTTTGAACCGTCTCGGCGAGGCGAATTCAATGCCACCAATGCCGTCGCCCCCAAATGTACCACGAATGCCCTGGGGGCAAAAACGTGCCTCAAAAATCAACTTTTGATTGGCTCATCCAAACATAGCGTTGTTGGGGTTCGTTTGAAGCGTCTCGACGAGAAAATTACAATGGTGCTATCCGCGACCCCGTACCACGCACCACGTCCACGCGGCGGCCACGCAAACGTGGTCAGGCCACAACTTTTGATTGGATGGTCGGAACATGGTGTTGTTGGGGTTCGTTGAAACCGCCTCGACGAGAGGAATCCAATGGTGCTATCGGCGACCACGTACCACGCACCACGTCCACGCGGGCCACGCAAACGTGGTCGGGCCATAACTCATTGCTGCCTTTGCTGAATGTGGTCATGTAGGGGTTCGTTGAAACCGTCTCGACGAGAGGAATCGATTTATGATGACCTCCAGACTCCATCTGTCAACACACAAGGCCCCTGTAAAAGAGCACGCAATAGTGCGAGGGGTCAGAGTTTTCACCCGTGTACAGCCCAAGGGTCAGAGTTTTCACCCGTGTACAGCCCAAGGGTCAGAGTTTTTGAACTGACGCAAAGCAAGGGGTCAGAGTTTTGGCCCTCATACCTACCAAGGGGTAAGATTTTTGACCCTCATACCAACCAAGGGTTCAGATTTTCGGCCCTTAGACAAGGCAAGGGGTCAGATGTGCTGAGTTGGAGGTGCCGGCGGCTTGCGGCCTTATGGACAGGTCTCGGAAAAGGGATACTGTACACGGTGGGTCTGGGTGGGAGGTTGATTCGGGATGGGTTCGTCGGCTCCCACAGTAATCATCCTGTCATCACCGCCGCGGGTATTCGCTCTACATTACACTACGAGACTCGTGTTTCTGAATATGGCAAGTAATGTTCCGACGAGCAAGCCTCGCCCCCCCCACCAGGAGGGAGCTGCGAACTGTCTCCCCTTCCAAGAGGTAGGGTACACGCTCGCCCGCTAGCTTCCTGCATTCCCGGGGGGTGCGCTTCTGGAATATTGACCATCCGTGGCTCCCCATCCAGTCGGCCCGGCGGCTTCGGAAGACGTCTGTCTGTCGGGGACGGCGGAGATGGGCATAGCCAATTTCCTGTCGTCCAAGAGCTCGCAGAGGAGCAACTGCCCAAAGACTCTGCGCCCTCAGCCGCTGCTTCCGACCCGAGGTCTACAGCGCCAGGGGACAGCAGGGACTACAGGTGCACGAGCTCACTAAGGTCGAGTCGAGAGAGTCATTTGGTGGTGGCAGCCCTAGCTATGCGTACCGGTCATTCCTTTTGAGGCGCAGACTAGGCTATTATGCCTGCGTTGCCGAATCCGTCTGCGCCGCTGTTCGCACTCGACGATTGTTTGTTCCTCGCGGCGTTCGACAAACCATTTTGTGCGTCAGCGTCGTATTTGTTGCTTGAGCTGTACAAACATGACAAATGGTCGCTTTGATACCGTAAGCAGTTAAACCAAGAACAGCTAATTGCCTTGTAGTATTGAAAAATCTACGGTATCCAGACAATGTGTCCGAGTATGCCCTCTTTTGCAGGTGGAGATGTTTGGCGTGACGGCCAACGAGCGGGAGAGGAGAGCGACGCGCTCTTCGAAGAATTCATCACCATCAGACGGAGTTCTCACTTCCTTCAACTCAGCTGCAGGTGCCGTGATTCCGGTAATGTAGCCACCTTCAGGACGCGCGGGATACGGTAGAATTGGTGGTCTTCTTTCACAGAAAGAGGGTCAGTTTCACAGAAAACCAAGAATATCTCGAGGGGGGCATTGTGCGTGCGTGACTGCGCCCGTGCGTCCGTCAGTGTGTGCGTGTTTGCGCGCGTGCGTGCATATGTAGGTGCATGCGTGCATGTGTGCGTCGTACGTCCATAATGTACATGTAAGGTAATGTTCTCGGATACCTGTCTTGGTTAGCAAGCATGAAAAGACGACCTAAGGATCCCCCTCGGCCTACTGATATTCTACCATAAAGGCACCCCCTCCACAGGGTGGCTCCTCCAAGCCGCGCAATCTCTGGTCGGCGGGGCACAGCCGGCCTGAGCAGGAGGTGAATTCGATGGAGGAGTGTTCATTCCACTGAAAGTTTGCACTAAAACTCGGTCGGCGTCGCGCCTGGCGGGTCTCAGCTGAGGCTTAGCGCGACCACCAACTTCAGGGCGCGCTCCGCGCGCCCTGAAGTCGGTCACCGGTCGCGTTAAGCCTAAGCTTCGACCCGCCAGACTGCGACGCCGACTGACTCTTGTGCACTGTGGGCGCAGGGCGAGCCTAAGCATAGCCTGAACTGGAAGGAATATAGGTACACTGTGCCAAGAAATATCATGGAGAATATACGGACGGCCTTCGCCTGAGGCATTAGGCGATTGCCGTCTAGATGGCAATCGCCTGTGACTGACAGATACACTGGATATAGTAGTTTAAGCTGAAGTTGACACTTTCTGTTCAGTGCCAAATCGACACATTATTCTGAGTGAATGGAACAATCGTAATCCATCCCTGTTACTCTTCCATCGTACAGTCTCCCCCTCGTAGTTATCCTTCTCCACCGGTAACCGATTATCTGTGAAAATGCCCATTCTTCTGTGAATGTGACCAATTATCTGTGATAGTACCCATTCTTCTGTGGAAGTGACCAATTTTCTGTGGTAGTGCCCATTCTTCTGTAAATGTGACCATTTCTCTGTGATACCATCCATTCTTCTGTGAGGAGTGCCCGTTTATCTGTGGCCAATCATTTTCCCCTCCGTAGAGGTTTGCCTCGCTAGCACTTCGCCACGCGACGCTTCAGCATGCGCTTGCCTCGCTAGCACTTCGCCACGCCAAGCTTCAGCACGCACGCGCTAGGAAGCCAGCAGGACGCCAGCGGCGTCCCGCAGAGAAGCTCGCTCGCTTCGATCGATCGACCGCAGAAAATCAATCCCTGCACGGCCAGCGTCGCCTGTTGCTGCCTGCCTTCAACGCAGGCTTTGCCTGAACAGTACGGCAATGCACGGTAGCAGAGCCTTGCAAAAGCGAACAGTGCGGCAGTGCGCAGTACAGCAGAGAACCTTGCAATGTGCAATTCAACAGAGCCGAACAGTACGACAATGCTCGCGCAGGCAATTCAAGCCGCTTCAGCGACTATTTCGCTTGCAACAGGCCAGATCTTGCAACAGGACAATCGGCCCGCTCTCTAGCATTTGTTTTGCGCGCCGCTTTGTACGGCGCGTTCGTGAGGCAGTCAGCGCCATTAGCTTGCAACAGGACAGACAATGCTCGCGCAGGCAATTCAAGCCGCTTCAGCGACTATTTCGCTTGCAACAGGACAGATCTTGCAACAGGACAATCGGCCCGCTGTCTAGCATTTGTTTTGCGCGCCGCTTTGTACGGCGCGTTCGTGAGGCAGTCAGCGCCATTAGCTTGCAACAGGACAGACTTTCTGCAACAGGACGCTGCAACAGTACAGACGTTGCAACAGGATCGTCGCGCGAGGCGACCAGCGCCGGTGGCTCGCAACAGGACAAACCTTTGCAACAGGACAGATTTTGCAACAGGACAAATCTTGCAACAGGACAGATCTTGCAACCGGAAAATCTGTCCGCTTTCTATCATTTTTTTGCGCTGCGCTTTGTACGGCGCGTTCGCGAGGCAGTCAACGCTGTTGGCTTGCAACAGGACAGACTTTCTGCAACAGGACAAATGTTGCAACAGTACAGACGTTGCAACAGGATGCTCGCGCGAGGCGACCAGCGCCATTGGCTCGCAACAGGACAGACCTTCTGCAACAGGACAGATTTTGCAACAGGACACATCTTGCAATAGCACAGACGTTGCAACAGGACAGATTTTGCAACAGGACAGATTTTGCAACAGTACAAATCTTGCAACAGGACAAATCTTGCAGCAGGACAAATCTTGCAGCAGGACAAATCTTGCAGCAGGACAAACAGGACAGACCTTGCAACAGGACAGATCTTGCAACAGGACAGATCGTGCAACAGGACAGATCTTGCAACAGGACGTTGGGTTTTTTTTTTTTTTTGTTTTTTGTGTGGTTGTTTTAAAGGTGGGAGATCTTGCAACAGGACAGATCTTGCAACAGGACAGACCCTGCAACAGGACAGATCTTGCAACAGGACAGATCTTACAACAGGGCAAATCTTGCAACAGGACAGATCTTGCAACAGGACACATCTTGCAACAGGACAGATCGTGCAACAGGACACATCTCGCAACAGGACAGATCTTACAACAGGACAGACCCTGCAACAGGACAGATCTTGCAACAGGACAGACCCTGCAACAGGACAGATCTTGCAACAGGACAGATCTTACAACAGGGCAAATCTTGCAACAGGACAGATCTTGCAACAGGACAGATCTTGCAACAGGACAGATCGTGCAACAGGACAGACCTTGCAACAGGACACATTTGCAACAGGACAGATTTTGCAACAGGACAAATCTTGCAGCAGGACAATTCTTGCAACAGGACAGATTTTGCAACAGGACAGATTTTGCAACAGGACAGACCTTGCAACAGGACAGATTTTGCATCAGGACAGTCCTTGCAACAGGACAGATCTTGCAACAGGACAGATCGTGCAACAGGACAGACCTTGCAACAGGACAGATTTTGGGACAGGACACATCTTGCAACAGGACAAATCTTGCAACAGGACAGATATTGCAACAGGACAGATTTTGCGATCTTGCAACAGGACAGATTTTGGAACAGAGCAATACGTAACTGAACCAAGAACGCCATAAACCGATTGTTTGTTTTGCGATTTTGGACGCCTTTACCCCGATTTCGGCGCCCGGCCGTCCAAAAATTGGATCCCGGGGTCGAATTTTCAAAATTGAGTTGACAGTTGTTTCTGGGGTTTTCAGCAGTGCTGAACGCGAATCCAGCTTTTATTTTTCGATATGAGTTTCTTTTAGCCTGCTTTGGGCGTCAGAACACGCCCCAAACACGCCCATACTTGTCCGAACATGTTCAAAGTTGTCCAAATATGTCCAAACATGTTCAAACTTGTCCAAACACATTCAAACACGTCCAAACTTGTCCAAACTTGTTCGAACATTGTCGTAGACACTGAACACGAATCCGGCGTTTGTTTCCGTGAAGGCTTATTACCGAGTAGCGAGACGAGCGACAGTCTGCTTTGCTTCGGAACAAGCGGAGTGCCACCCTGAAGGTCCCCTTCAGCGTTCAACTAGTTTTACTCTGGCAAGAGTAAAAAATTCTGACCAAAATCTGGAGTTGACCTCCTTGATTAAAAAGTTGGATTTGGCCTGAAATTTTTTTTACCGAGGCGCGAAAAGTTTTTTACTGAAATGGAAAATGTTTTTTACCAAGGCTAGAAATGTTTTTTACCAAGGCGAGAAATGTTTTTGCCGAGGTGGGAAATGTTGTTTACTGTGACACATTCTTTAGTGAGCAACTTTTTAACTGTACCAGGCAATGTTTTTTTACTCTGGGGGCCATAGTTGTTTACTCTGGCACTTTTCCACATGGGGGGCTGGAATTTTTTACTCTGGGGGCCCTAGTTGTTTACTCTGGCACTTTTCCACATGGGGGCTGGAATTTTTTACTCTGGGGGGGGGGGTCGAATTTTTACTCTGGCACTTTTCAAAATGGGGGGTCGAAATTTTTTACTCTGGGGGGGGGTCGTTTTTTTTGGTCTGCCAATATTATACATGGGGGGTCCAATTTTTTTACTCTAGAGGGTCGAATTTTTTACTCTGGCACTTTTCAACAGGGGGGGTCCAAATTTTTTACTCTGGGGGGTCAAATTTTTTACTCTGGCACTTTTCAACATTGGGGGTCCAAATTTTTTACTCTGGGGGGAAATTTTTTACTCTGGCACTTTTCAACATTGGGGGTCCAAATTTTTTACTCTTGGTGGAAAAATTTTTTACTCTGGCACTTTTCATCACTGGGGGGGGGGGGTCCAAATTTTTTACTCTGGGGGGTCAAATTTTTTACTCTGGCACTTTTCATCACTGGGGGGTCCAAATTTTTTACTCTGGGGGGTCAAATTTTTACTCTGGCACTTTTCAACACTTGGGGTCTAAATGGTCAAATTTTTTACTCTGGCACTTTTTGACATTGGGGGTCCAAATTTTTACTCTGGGGTGTCAAATTTTTTACTCTGGCATTTTTCGACATGGTGGGTCCAAATTTTTTACTCTGGGGGGTCAAATTTTTTACTCTGGCAGTCTTCAACACTGGGGGTCCAAATTTTTTACTCTGGCACTTTTTGACATGGGTCCAAATTTTTTACTCTGGGGGGTCAAATTTTTACTCTGGCACTTGTCTGCCCAAAACGCAAAATTTTTTAGTGTGGGTCCGTAATTGTTTCATTCAAGGCATGGCAATGGTGACCTGGGTTTGAGTCTGGAGGGCACGGCCGAGTTGAAGGCAACTTTGGGAAACTACTACTTTGGGCCTGCTAATGGTGGTGTGGCAGATTTGGAGGCTTACTCGCAGGACTCGAGCTCTTTGTGAAGCAGATGGGAAAATGTTTACTTACTGGCTTTTTCCGCTTAAGAGCCCCTGGGCTCTTACATTGAAATTGGTCCTCCGACAACCCAAAGTTGGCGCCATGTAAGTGCCCTGGGGTGCTAAGATGGAAACTACTCTGAAGTACTGTAAGTGAGTTGTCATGACCTCTTGTGCTATTTTGTGTGTTAATATGGTTCTCCAAGCACCCAACGAACGAATTCCAGCACAAAAGACATCCTAATACAGACAGCACAGGTAGCAAGTGCTATATGCAGCCTCCTCAACTTATCTGCAATATTAGCAAATCAGCAATATTAGCACCAGCAATATTAGCATCAGCAGTATTAGCAAATCAAGCAATTTACAACATCTCAGCACAGTAGAACAAGTCTAACAAAGGTCTGAGAAGTGTTGGTATTGCAGGATTTAGTGCTTTTGAAAGTAACTTTCTTGGCAAACCTGCTATCTGTACTTGGCACATTGGGAAAACTTTGTCACCACGTAAGTGCCCTGGGGTGCTTATATGGCAGTGAAACCTCATAAGCACCCCGGGGTGCTAAAGCGGGTGGGGCGCTTAAGCAGAAAAACCTGGTACCTAGTGGTCATGAGCACTACCTGGGGAAATTGTGGCCATGTTGAAGTTGAGGTCAAGTTTCTCCTTAACCACACCACCCACTTCCACCACTTCTCAGGGAACTTGGGCCGCCAACCCCATGTCGGAACCACACCTCCACTGGATTTCTCGATTCTGGGAAGCGTGTTCTCACTGGGGCAAGGCCAGATGTCAGCTGTGCAAGGCCCAGCCTCCCACCAACTCTAACCCTCACCGCACAATGTACTCCTGTTCCCATTGCATAGTTGCCAGCAAAGGCATCATGCGGGTAATTTGCATTTT